>CAXIVR010000010.1:27541146-27556146 GCA_964035755.1 Teleogryllus oceanicus | reverse complement strand
CTGTTTTGGCCCATCGTGATTTCTAATACAATGAGAAGAACAGCAGGGCGGTTCTGCTGGCGCGGGGGTATAGCTCAGTGGTAGAGCATTCGACTGCAGATCGAGAGGTCCCCGGTTCAAACCCGGGTGCCCCCTCTCCCATCTGCGGTTCTCTGCGGGGGGTATAGCCATGTAGAGATTCGCTAGATGAGAGGTCCTGGTTCAAACCCGGGTGCCCCTTCTCTTTTGGCCCATAGTGAATTCTAATATTAAAAGAAGAACAGCAGGGCGGTTCTTCTTACGCGGCGGTATAGCCGAGTAACATGCGTGTGCACATCGAATTGTTCTTTGTCCACTTCCGCGTGGTAACTCTGTTTTAGAGTATCTGTAATTCTATTTAGAAAACAAGAACTGCAGTAATGTTCTTTTGACGAAGGTATAGCTATGTGGTGGAATATTAGTGCTGAGGTTTATGTTTCACAGTTCAATTCTCGTTGCCGCCTTTTTTTTGGGTTACTGTGATCTTCATATAGAGAAGGAGGTCCCGCAGACATCTGCTCTTGGCGGTATATTTCACTGGAGGAGTGCGCGGCGATCTTTGCTTTTTATTTTCTGTCTTCTTTTCTCTCCTAACGCACACAAACATACACAGACACTAGCATGCCGTACACAATATCTACCGCAGATGTCGGGAGAGCAGTCGGGAACTTTGGGCTGGCCTTGACTTGGCCTCCATCTCCATCTGGTGGGATATCTTGCGTGTGGGTAAACACTCTTAACCTAACAATAGGTCGGTGCGGAACCTTCCATCTATCGTGAGAAGAATACCTCCTCTTCCCGAGGAATGGAGGCACTACATTTTAACGATAAATATCATTAGCAATTGACGCGCACGGATTTACTAATTAATCAACCAAACATTCTATTTTACAAAGTCGTAGCTATTTGGCCACGCGGTCGAGGAAGTTGTATGTGTTAGTGTATAGGACTGTTAAATCAAGTTCGCGGCATTAAATTCGATCGATGCCGTGGATTTAATAAAGCTAAAAAATCCTTCGTACGTGTTTTTTCGGAAGGGAAGTAAAGCTGGGGATTTTCGGTTAGGAAAAGCTTATCACTCTTGTAAAAGGTTATCAATCCGAAATGAAATCTCTGAGATATTTTTAAATTGCCTGTTTCGATACTCAAAATTACCTTCTATCTCCTCTAGCTGGTGAAAGGTGCGTAGCGAAATTTACGTTGTCAGACGGATGAGGAAACCTCATGGCCTGAGTCTCGCGACGTAAAATAAGGCATCAATTAAATTTAGTTCGATTTTAATCAATTATATTTAAATGTGCCAACCGAGGGTAGAGCGAGTGCCGGAGAAAATGATATGTTCAAAAAACAATCAATCGTCAATCTTATTTACCAAAGTCAACACGTATTGTCTACTTGAATGTGCCAACCCGGAGTGGAGCGACTGACGGAGCGAAGGACGTACCGGGAAAGGTAGCTCATTTAATCAATTGATATTACTGCAGCGGCTCTGACTGGGAGGGCCTAGGTTCCCGCTCCCCACGGCGGCAGGATTTTCGACACTATCTTTTCAGCTAAGTCGAATTCAGTCGCTGTCTGGAGGAGAATTCTAGCTGCTGGCTGCTCTGCTCTGATCGGTAGTTTTCCGTGGATTCTCCGATCAGCACCAGGCGAATGCCGGAGCAGTATCCTCCAAGACGGGCCACGGACCGCGCGCGGTCTGTCCTTCCTCTTTCTAGTCGTATCCTTTCCCCTTACACACTTACACTAACATGCACTACACTATCACATATTCCGGGATACCGGTCGTGAACTTAGAGCTGGTTCTGGCTGTGGCGGTGCTCCACTGGTGGGAGAGTCCTGGTTAGGGGGATATCCCACTAGCCGACGGTAGGTCGGCGCCGAATCTCGCCATACAGCGGAGGAAGATCACCGCCATCTCCCTAGAAAAAGCATGCACTACACTAACGGGACTAATGACTAACGGGACGAGAAAATGAATGAATCCCAAGCGAAGGGCGTGTGTGTGTTTGTGTGTCCGCAGGGCGACGGCGCGCGCGCGGGCAGCCCCGACGGCGCGGAGTCGCTGGCCGGGTCGGCGAGCGCGCTGGCGGGCTCCGGGGCGGCTGCCCGCCCAGCCCGGGCTCCCCGGCGTCCGCCTCCGCCGCCTCCGACGCCGGCGGGCTGCTGCTGGGCGACGCGGACGCGCCGACGGCCGCCGACGCCGTCGCCGCACGCCTCGCCGCGGAGGACGCCGCCGCGCGCGGCCAGCAGCCGCAGCCGCCCTTCTCGCCCAGGTGAGGCCGGCTCCAGCGACGCGCCACGCGTCGGCGCATATACAGCGATTTTCCTAAGTGACAGCTAGTGCTGGCAACATAACTAAAGGTTCTGTGGTCGTTGAGCCGATTAAACTCCCTTCCTGCATTCCTTCGTTTGCAGTTGGCTAACTTGTAAATGGCTTCGACACTTCCTTTTGTGGTGTCCTCGTTCGAAAAAAAATGTAGTGCGCTGCGAGAAATAATTGATATTAGGAAGTGCAGTGTAATGTGCTCTTCTGTAAAAATTATTTTTTTCTTTAAATATTACATTGAATTTACTATTTGTGTGATAAATATTCTGTTTATTTTAAAACGTACCTGTAACATGTTTCCGGCTTAAATACATCTTTCTTTCTATTTACAATCGTGGTAGTATTATTTTACTGATTGTGAGAGCATGTTAAGAGATTTTCCACATACGTAATTCAATTTAAATACTTCCCGGACTCGCGGACATGCATATTCCTCAGCGAAACTCTAAGACTTCTGCGTAGGGGTGTTTTCACTTGAGCCATTAGCACTTTACGAAGGGGCGTGACTGAACAGCTGTCGCGGCGGAGGGATACTTCTCTTAAATACATGTGATGTTCAATTGTTTTCGCGAACTCTCACTTTGACTCATCCTTAGGGAAAATCGTTCTATACTCACAGTGGGTGCACAGTCGGCGCACACTCAAACACTTTGTCCGCGTGCAACGTAACAAAGATTTTGCTAAAGTAGGTCTCTTGAGAAATTGCAAAAGGAAAGCGAAAGGCTAACGAAACAACGCCTCGGTAGCGCAGTAGGCAGCGCGTAAGTCTCATAATCTTAAGGTCGTGAGTTCGATCCTCACCCGGGGCAAGATTTTGCTAAAGTAGGTCTCTTGAGAAATTGCAAAAGGAAAGCGAAGGGCTAACGAAACAACGCCTCGGTAGCGCAGTAGGCAGCGCGTAAGTCTCATAATCTTAAGGTCGTGAGTTCGATCCTCACCCGGGGCAATGATTTTGCCAAAGTAGGTCTCTTGAGAAACTGCAAAAGGAAAGCGAAGGGCTGACGAAACAACGCCTCGGTAGCGCAGTAGGCAGCGCGTAAGTCTCATAATCTTAAGGTCGTGAGTTCGATCCTCACCCGGGGCAATGATTTTGCCAAAGTAGGTCTCTTGAGAAATTGTAGAAGGAAAGCGAAGGGCTAACGAAACAACGCCTCGGTAGCGCAGTAGGCAGCGCGTAAGTCTCATAATCTTAAGGTCGTGAGTTCGATCCTCACCCAGGGCAATGATTTTGCCAAAGTAGGTCTCTTGAGAAATTGAAAAGGAAAGCGAAGGGCTGACAACAACGCCTCGGTAGCGCAGTAGGCAGCGCGTAAGTCTCATAATCTTAAGGTCGTGAGTTCGATCCTCACCCGGGGCAATGATTTTGCCAAAGTAGGTCTCTTGAGAAATGAAAAGGAAAGCGAAGGGCTGACGAAACAACGCCTCGGTAGCGCAGTAGGCAGCGCGTAAGTCTCATAATCTTAAGGTCGTGAGTTCGATCCTCACCCGGGGCAAAGATTTTGCTAAAGTAGGTCTCTTGATAAATTGCAAAAGGAAAGCGAAGGGCTAACGAAACAACGCCTCGGTAGCGCAGTAGGCAGCGCGTAAGTCTCATAATCTTAAGGTCGTGAGTTCGATCCTCACCCGGGGCAAAGATTTTCCTACAGTAAGTCTCTTGGGAAATTGTAGAAACGATTGCGTAAAGTCCGGCTCTTACATTGGAAAGATTTTTCAAGATGAAAAATCCTATCAAAGTGTTTCAATTCTTGGATAACTTTAATTCTTGAATATTTTTACTTTCTTGAATACTGCATATTAATACACATATTTTAAAATATTACAATTCTGTTCGGGCCAAAAGAAGCGATTTTGTGTGGAAAAAACAGTTTTGAGAGTCCATGTTACAAAAATTTGGTATTTTCTTTGCTTTATAAGTAATAAATAGTTTATTCCAAAACTTAGCTTCTTTGAGAATGAACATTTCGAGTGTACTTGATACAGTGAAATTCGTTTCCGACATGTCAGTCCATCTGTGTCTTTGTCGGTGTAATTGTGAACAATACTAACGCCAAAAACACACGTGGGAATTGTGCCAACCCTCATGTTTTCTAACCGATATGGCTGATGTCGAGACCTCTCAACTCTGAAGTGGATATTTTTTGTGGTGGTATTCATTATTCGCCATCAATACTTTTAATTTTTACATAAAAGCTCCAATATTTTTAAATTTTAACATCAATGGAGTTATAATATACTCTATAAAAACGGAACAGGCCTAATTTTCATTGAAATCTCTGAATTTTCGTTAATTGTAAATGTTAACCTTTTTGTCAACCGTCAACCTTCAACTATAGTAGTGGAATTTGTGCGTTGACCTTTTTGTCAACCGTCAACCTTCACCTTAAGAAGTGGGATTTGTGCGTTGACGGCAACTGTGTGTTGCAGTGTGTCTGCGCCGACGACGCCGTCGCCGCCGCCGCCGCCCGCGCTGCCGCCCTCGCACCCGCTGCCGCGCGCGCCCGCCGCCGTGCCCGGCCCCTTCGGACACGGCCTCTTCCCCACCTTCGGCGACGGGTGAGTCCCTTTCTGGCGGCTTTATTCCACCTTCACACGGAGCCACTCGCTGGCGCCACCGAGAAGCCTTACGATAGAGCCACTTCGCTGACCGTGAGAGGGGAAGGCGGCGTGAATCGCACCATGGAGAAATGATATATACTTCTTTAGTCTATGGCCACACTGCTGTGTGCTCAAGCGGACGAAAACCATTTCTGTTGCGCGTATGCTGTGAATGCAACAATGCTAGCGGTGGCGCGAACGCGCTTCTGAGCTGCAGGTGGCGGGAGTCCGCCACTGAACACCACAGCAGCGCCACTCTGCCACTTGTGAGAAGACCTCAACTTAAATCAATGCTTGCTACCAGAGCTCGTAGGGGCCGTAAGCCCTTCACATTCGTTTCCAAGCCCATGTAAGGGGCCGTAAGTACCTATCTCTGCAAAAAAGCACAGCCCGCCTCCATCCCGTTGTTTCCCTCATTAGTATGAGGATTTATTTCTACGTACCACGCGGTCTACTTAAAATCACATTGATCGATAATAATTTATATTGACTGTTTTTAAGAAACATTTGCATTTCCTATTAGAGCACTGCCTGAAATGAAAATTACCTCTTAAAAATTTGCTGAAACAAAACATGAAATCACCTATCACGAGCATCTTCTTATTTGGACTAGTTGGATAACTTTTATTTGCGCTGCTTAATGAATGCAAACTTAATTACAATTTCTATTCCTTCACCAACACCCAGTTTGCAAAACCGGTTGGCGATGGACTATGCCTTCTCAGGTAACGAAACGTGAAGCGGATTAGCCGAGAAGCAAGAGTGAGGGAATAGTGACCGCGGGATGTATTAGGGTAATTCCCAATTTTATTGCTCTTTGGAGGTTGTCTTTTAGATATCCATGGTTTAGTTCACAAGCACTATGTCCACTCATAGCCATTTTTTACTCCATAAACTTTTGGATATTTTCTTTCATATCTATCTAATATACAATAGTCGTAGGCTCGTAAAAGGGATAATGCTTTTTGTTTCCGGGAGGGAAACATTGTCGCTCCATAAGTAACTGCACCTTTACAAACTTTGAAGCATGGTTTTCTCGAAACTAAGAATTCTGGACAAATAATACATGTGCTCTAAGCCATCAATATATAATATTAATACATTGATCAATATATAATATTTAAACCCGATTATTTTAAACAATAAGAAAGTTTATTAGTGACTTTAAAATAAAAAGAACTGAATAAAATATAGAAAATATTTCAAAATACAGCTGTGCTTTTATTTTGAAACCATCAATAAACATTTTCATTGTCTTAAATAACAGCTACTAAATATTACATATTTAAAGAGATCCTAATCTGTCCTGCCTGCGAGTATTTTCTTGTCAAACAGCTAAATCATATGCATACATGAAGCGCATGTGGCATGCGGTACATTTGTCACTGGAGTCTTGCAAATGGTATGTGGATTCCCCGAGGTCTACGTTCCTTGCGTTGTTTCTTTTCGTAAACACTAGTCTCGCAAACAGGATTGTGTATTCTTTTATGAAGCTGAAAGAAATTCATTTGGCGGGAATATATTCACGTACGGGGTATAATATACATGTTACAGTTTTACAAAAGCTTCTGGGAGATGTACAAACCCCGACGAGCATCTATAACTGACGACCTATTTAACTGTTTTGACAATGAAGATGTACAATAATTCTGCACTTGCAGACTACACGTGAAGTGGCCTACTCATGGTGGAGTAGGTGGTGCTGATCAATGTTTTTGGAATAGCTACAACTATCGGTGCTGCTTTCGCAGAAGAAGTTTGTGTTGACTATGAAACTTCGGTATTACACGTGAATATATATTTCCATATGAGTGCGAGATTTGCTATTTTCATTAAAATCTATTAAATTCTGTTTTGGAATTGTTCTAACACAATATTGAAAGTTGGATTTTATTACACTTATAAGAATGATTAAACAGTGCATTTCAAAAGAAAGAAAACTTCCTTCGCTTTATCAGAGAGCAGGAATCGTCCCACATTCAAATGGTAGCGTTTACTGTTCCTCACATTAATGTCCTCTTAATTTCTATTGTTTGATGACAATCAAATTTTAAATCCATGAACTGATGAAGATTTTTGGAAGAAATGTACAGAGAAAGTTTTGAAAGGGGATCACAATCGATCTCGAGATTTTGAAGATTGTTAATAAAAAATAATTTTCTAAATTTCATTTGGGATATATTTTTATATATTATCGGCCACATATTTTAAAGTCTCAGTAATGAAACTGCCAATTTCTAGTGTTATGATTTTCTAATAACGTACTGCCTTACGAAAGAATGATGTCTTTCTCAATTCATGTTATTAATATGGCGAAACAATTACTGTAATACCACTTCACAGCGACGCAGCATCTTCGACATGACATAATTTTTAAGATTTACAAATATCGGTAATTCCAAATCGGATAGCGAGAAAAGTACAAAAACATTCTCATAGACAAAACGGGCGAAATAATCCCGCAGTCCAAAAAGATGCAAAACAAAACAGTTAAACAAGGCTCGCGAAATCCATTACATAGCACAGAGAGCGTTGGAATAAAACGAAAATGCATCACATACAGTATCCCGAAATTCAATGGATTTCCCAAAGCGAAGCGGCTAATCGGCAAACTGCGTTCGCCATTAAGTTCTGATTGTCGGTCGGCGGTCTGGTTCTGCACAATCAACGCTGAGAGGGGTTGGGCGCTCAGTGCAATCGCACCACTATGCTTGAAAGGGAAACGGAAGAGCGATGAGTGACCCACATCTGCAGTGGTCGGGGGGTTTCATTTCTAGATCGCAAAGGCGGAACGTTAGCAATGTATAGGATATACGTGTTCTTTATGTCACACTGGCAAGTGTAATCACGCACATTGTTGCGAGTGACTTCATATTAGATAATGAAAATTGATTAATTGTGGAGGGTATTGTCCTACAAAACTAGTTAAGTTACTCCGTCCTAAAATACACAATGATTTTACGGAACAAGATAAAACCGGTGATAAAGGTAATGTTTGTAGTTGCCTTCAAAATCTCAAGATATTTTTTATCATCCTTTTTTTTACAATGACTGTAATATCGATTTTTTAGATGGTTTTACATGTTTTAAGGCAATTTTTACCGTAATTTTTAATTGAAGACCATATAAAATATGCCAATTCTAGACTTTTAAACGCGTGCGGTAATTTTTAAATACTGTACACTTCATTGAAAGATTATTGTTCAAATTAAAGTTAGGACAAATTCAGAGAAATATAAAAATCAGAAAAAAGATCAGATTTAGTCGACTTTTCTCTTTGTTGTTTAAAAAAGTTCAGGTTTGCAGACCTTCATTCTTATTGCGATGCTATGGCTACATACGGTGCAGTTATTAGAAAACTATAAAATTGTCGCTCATAAAAATGTCTATTAAAAGTATACTGAAACTATTCTTGCGAGTTTTATATTTTACGAAAAAACATTATTCTAAGTTCTGTACATATTCTAACAGAATCCGGTTAAATTAAAATTGAAAGGCCAAAATGTAAATTTCTCGTGGATTTTACGTTTTCTCATCACTCCATTCTGCCTTCAAGTTTACTAGGTTATTTCAACAGTGCCTTGTTCTCTAACATAGATATTTTGCTTCATTTATCAAGAAAGTCTCAAAAGTCACAATTACCAATATATCATTATATTTTAAAAACTTTGTCCTGAATATATTTCAACATTCTCTTCAGCAATCTCAGGCCGCATATCAAATAATCGTGCCAATAAAGCATTCAGCGTCCTTGCAATCTTCCCTAACTGAACTGGGAGGATCTCTATGCATCAGAAGATCTAGCGATGCATTTCGGGTATAGCGACATTTCCGGAGCAGTAACACGAATTAAAAACAATATTTGCGTGCAGCGCTTCGCGTTTGTTTGGGCAGGTGGCGCGCTCCGAATAGAGCGGCGACGCAGGGAACCGCTACTGGACTCCGCTCGCAAATTTGCTCTCCTAAAAAATCCCATTCATTGATTATATTTGGCAATTGGCAACATATTGAAAAAAATAAATAAAACATCGCGTTTGGGAAATGAAATAAAATAAAATAAATAAAGACGTGTAATTAAAATCGCTAAACGGGAGCGAGGGAGTCGTTAGCAAATGTCCAGTAGTCGGGATCAAGCATTGCATAGTGCGTGCTGCAATTCAAGGCTGCATTGGAGAAATGTAGAATGAGATACATATGTAGAACAATGCACGCTTGTGTAGGAATAGCTGGTTCAGGATTCATTATTTTGTCTTGCCAATCAACACGGGGGTACACAAACAGTCAGTAATCTGTGTAAGTGATTGCATTCAATTTACAAACGTTGGCATTGGGTAGGACTCTTTGTCATTGCACTAACCCCCAAGTCACTTCTTGTGTCTCCACCAACAGGAAAATGTTTCCATGAAAACCATTTATGTTTCTAGAACTCACTGTGAAGGGTGACAGATTTGTTAGCCCTAACATTGAAAGAATCGCTCTCACAAGTGTTCTTTGTCAACAGTCCTATTACGCAGAGACATACTCGACTAAAGGCTGAGCTTGAAAGAGCTGTCGTGACAATGGGTTTGCTCTGTACGGGGCAAGGGGCTCTGGCAACCTGCTTCAAAGAACCCTTTGTTCGGCAATATACTCTAGACGTCAGGGCGTGCTCACTACTCATTATTCTGCCCCCTTCAAGAATGAAACTAATGATAAAACGTCCTATAATTCAACTCCACTCTCACATTGTCTACAGCTTTACCTTACCTTCAGTCTTGCGGAGTTTCAATTCAGAGTTTTCAATGTACTTATTTAAGAATTTTCTCAATTCGATAACTTTATTTATAAAAAATATATGGTATACTGTTTACGAAAACAAAATAATACCGAATAATAGTTTAACAAATTCCAACCTAACAACAAAGACATTCATAAATCGAATGCGCTATTTTGAAATCAACATTATAAATCTTTATACTAATTCTAAAGCTTGTTCAGAACACAATGTTAATATTTTTCTACATTTTTTGTATTCACGAACTTTACCGAACCAAAATAGCCTATATGGGATATAGCCTAACTGGAGTGTGTTTGAGTTTATCCAGAATCAATCGATATACTCGTACATAATACATATATATTTAATTTTTAAGGAAATTTTAAGGAATTTTTTAAAATTTTTTAATTCAAGGGTATTTAAAATTTAGTATCATTTAAAAATGTGACTAACGTGTGAATTTGTGCTCTCTACTGGTATACAGAGTTATATTTCATATTTCAATGACGTTTAATTTTGGATACTCCATTTAAGTGTCCGCATCAAAATATTAAACGTACGTCACAGGGACATCTTAACTGAGATCCAAAGTGAGATAGATCACGAGGAAATCTTATAAATATAGTGTCATTCAGCGGGATATTGCCAAGTTTCAGAGCCCAAAAGTACCCAAATATTTGCATCTTGTTGGGGTTTTGCGTTTTCCAAAAGTATTTTACGTAATTATTCCTTATTTTCTTCATTTTATCCTCCCTCTCACTTAAATGATACACTGTATTTCATTTTCTACCCTTTTCCTCGTACAAACTCTAAAAACTATTGTAATTTATTGCATATGTTGGAAGGTATTGCAAGGAAATTCATTCAAATTTAACGAAAAAACAAGTTTTAGATTATATTGGTTTCAGCATTGTGATAACATAATGCATTAATATACTTAATTTATAAGACATTCCGGTTGACGAAAATCAGTCAAGCTGTTTTGAAAAGTCTTGACAAATTACTCGAGATGGGGACAGGTTGTAAGTCATCGCGTACTTCTCAATTCAGAGACGTCACCAGAAGATAAACAAGAAGAACGAAAAGAAATTGAAGGAGTAAAAAACACATTTCATATACCGGTTATTGAATAATAATTTGTTATTGTCAATCCGATCCTATGGTGGCCACTTCCCCTTACATCCGTATTGTCTGTCTCCCTCAAACTCGGGGACATCTGTCTCCTGTCTTGTCACTTCTCCAGCCACACTTCTTCTCTCTCTACTTCTCTCCTTCTCGCCTTTGCCTAGGCCCATTCCTCACCTCACCACCTCTTTATCCAACGTCTCTCTCAATCTCTCTCTTTCACTCTCCCTCTTTCTCCCTCCCTAGCTCTCTTTCCCTTGCTCTCTCACCGACCCCTCTCCACCCTCTCTCCCATCGCCCACCGCGGGGCGCAGTGCAAGCTTTTCGCAAATGAAGCCGATGAATTATGCTTCTTTGAAAACGAGTTCCGTCTAAATGAATGGACTTCGCTGAAATTGCATTTCCAGCGTAATTTCGTTGGCAGCCGCTCCGCTCCGTACCGCTCCGCTCCGTGCCGCGCCGCGCCGCGCCGCGCCTGCCGTCCGCCAACTCTCATGGGTTTTGCTCCGACACTGCGGCCTGGAACGTGTCCCCAGCGGAGGGTCTCTGGAGAATTGCCAGTTTTTGCCCGGGATGAGAATTTGGGGGTCCTGGACGTTGAGTAACCACGGAAGACGGAATTTTGACACTAATAATAATGTTTGTCGCCTGTAATTGGATAAAGTCAAAATATAAGAATTTGAGATAAGTTTTGTAATAAGTATTACGAGAAAATACAAGCATTTTAATTAACCAAGATCTACTATTAACTTTGAGACAGATGAGATGAGAATATGTCTGCCAACCTCATTTAGTAATTGCCGAATCTCATACATATGTCTCATACATAAATGTCTTACGACATTTATTTCGGAAGTTGTTGTTGTTGTTGTTGTTGTTGTTGTTGTTGTTGTTATTATTATTATTATTATTATTATTATTATTATTATTATTACTATATATCGTCAGTTCAGAAGGCTTTTCGTACAGAATGGCTAGCTGGAAAAGTGATCGGTGATGATAAGATTTGATTGATTGATTGTTTCGTGTTTCCGGGCGCGTCAACTGCTTCGGTCATTAGTCCAGTTAGTGTAGTGCATGTTTTTTCTCGGGAGATGGCGGTGATCTTCCCCCGCCGCGTGGTGACATTCGGCGCCGACCTACCGACGGCTAGTGGGGTTTCCCCCTAACCAGGACTCTCCCACCAGCGGGGCACCGCCCCAGTCGGGACAAGCTCTAAACTCCCAACCGGTCTCCCAGAATATGTGGTAGTGTAGTGCATGTTAGTGTAAGTGTGTGTGTAAGGGGGAGAGGAGGACAAGTAAGAGGATGGAAAGATCGCGCGTGGTCCGTGGCCCGTTTGGTAGGGTACTGCTCCGGCATTCGCCAGGTGTTGATCGGAGAAATCACGTTAACGACCGATCAGAGCAGCCGGCCGCTGGAATTCTCCTCCAGACAGCGACTGAATTCGATCTAGCTGAAAAGCTAGTGTCGAAAATCCTGCCGCCGTCAGGATTCCAATCTACAACCTCCCGGTCTGGGGCGCTGCAGTGACATGAAGTGATATCAGTTGATGCACTGAGCAACCGGTAATAAGATTTGAGTGATGAAGTAATTGTGGAATGAGATGCAGGGGAAAACATGTCGCGAATCTGCTTTGTCCATCACAAATAGATCCACCGGGATATGCAGGCATCTTTATTATTTAAAACGACCTTAGTTGCTTAGTCTGATGGCTACACCTGGAGCGAATGAATGCTTCCATGGATAGGTGATTATGATGATTTCATATTATGTGACTGACACGGAGAAATTGTGAAATGAGAGGAACTCCAAGAAAACGTGCTGGAAACCCGCTATGCCCCAATTGCACTAGAATGGCCCTAATTTGAACACCATTATCTACTGGTGCAAGAGAGCGGCTTTATTGCAAAGTACTAATCCTCGAGTCGAACGGATTTTTGACAGTCGCGTTTACGTAGCGTTGCATCAGACACCCTCAGTGGCGAAGTGGCTTCGATAATACTCCAGGTAAAGGACAAGGCTGCGGGTTCGAATATTTCATTGCAACTTTGCATGGCGTCACGAGGCGTCTGTACCAGTTTGAGATTTCCCCTTGTGACTGTGACGTGGTTGATGTTTCTCATTAATACCCACCATCTCATTTATCGCCATCTATCTCTTCTTACCATTCGCCACTCATGATCACGCCACCATTCTTAAAACTGGAAGGCCATGGGAAACCACCGCTACGGAGACCTGGCTAGATCTACAGGCGTTAGCGTCCTTTGTCTTCGCTCAGCAATGAGTATGTCTCTCACCATATTATTTATATCGTGGAAGGTCGGAAAGTTTTAATCTAGTAGCAACTGCAACTCGAAAACAAACACCTTTTGTCCATAAATTCGTAGCCCCATTGAAATTTACCATACAAAACATTTAATTTGCCAAGAATAAAATTAAACATTGGTGCCCCGTTTTCTCAAACAAGAAACTTAATGCAAACAATTAATTTATTTCGTGAATGTTTTACTGTACATAGGTAACTAACATTACCTTACAATCATTGGCATTAGAGAAAAGTCCAATAGTACAAAGTCCAACACATACCTACTCGAATGGTAACGACAATGACGAACAGAACGTGAGAATGACCTGATAATGCTGTGGATAAATATAAATGGAAATTGTACATACAGAAAATATATTACTAAATCCCCAGGTAAAGTCAAACATGAGATGTCAATCACAGAAAAGTCAAAAACAAACAACGAGAATTGAATGATGGATAAATCTGAAAAATCTATTTATGAAAAAAATACTAAATTTTCAACGAATTGTGTACTATTGATCTAGTGTAAAAAAATAACTATTTATATGTCGCTAATTACCTTGTTGTGTGCGACAATAAATTAATTATAAAAAGTGCTGTGGGTTCCTTTTTGCTTGCCGTTGATCTTCGAGTCCTTCGTTCAAACGGCCACCCCAAATGTGGCGGATAAGCGATGTAGCTATTGCCGCTTGGGCCGAATTTCCCCGACTTAGCCCGTGGCGCCCCGGCGCAGGAGAGACGTCGAATTTCTGTCCGCTAAATTAATTTAATCGGGGTTCGTTTTCAATTAAGCGCTTTGTGATCAAATGTCTGGCCGTGTCTTTGATGCAAATGAAGGACGGTAGGGCGGTGTTTTTGCGGAATGGAATGATCTTTGGAATAAAAAGGGTTACTGTCCAATTATAAGCTGCCTGTAAGGTAGCGACTTTGAGCAACGAGGCTCGACAGAGCGATGGTAGAATTATCAGTTTAAAATTTCATAAAGCCGGCAGGTCCTTCTGAAGGTGTCGACCTCTGTATATTTTGAGCCATATTAATTCAAGACACGAATACAAACGTTCAAAAAACGTCACTAATTCTGATAAAAAAGAGTCCATTGGTTTCATATTAAAGGACTTCATTTACTTCAATGCTAATATTTCTTCGTTTCACTCATACAATGCTGCAGCTAGTAGTTGAAAATCAGCAAATTTTTCCCTATCATTCTGTGGAATAAGAATTATATTGTAAAATAAAATAGTTAGCAAAGGTATTTAAAGTGTGTAAATGAAATTTAACGATTATTATTTAAGTAATAGTTAGAATCATCTTAAATTATTGATTAACTGAGCAAGCCTAATTGGAATCATGGGTATCAGTGTCTTCATTGCAAATGCTGAAGAAGTAATCTGTTACATTTGTCCTCTCTGCTAATATTCACGAACTGTATCACTTACATCCAAATCCTCAGCATTACCCACGAAAATCTTTTCTCAGGTTATTTTATTATTGAGAACTGATGTTAAACGACTAAAACATTTTAAATAGTCGTGCTTCAGTCAGGAGAGTACATTGCACTTCCTTGAATTTCCCGAGAGCAGGTGCTACTGCCAGGTACAGTACAATTCCTCGAATCCACGAGATCACTACTGTGCTAATCATCACAATCAACCTCTCTCAGAAAACCGAAACCTATTTCGTCCTCATACACCGCCAGCTTCCCTCATCACAAGCCAGAGCGCACCCAACCGTCACCGAAGTGGCGTACCCAACCTCGTGCGCTAAACCCTGCCAGCGCGTACACGCGCCCTGCAATGCAATCAGCAGCGACGGCAGCGGGCCCCCAGCTCGACTCCGCTTTGCGGCAATATCTCGTCGCCGCTACGA
>CAXIVR010000010.1:27498646-27536146 GCA_964035755.1 Teleogryllus oceanicus | reverse complement strand
CTGCGTCATATCGCGGTAGGGGGCGGGGCGCAGGCGGGGCGCGGCGGCGAGGAGGAGAGACCGGTAGCAGCAGCAGGAGGAGGGGGAGGAGGAGGTAGATTAAAAGTTGGCCCTCCCGGTTCGCCCGTTCGTGTGCTCGGAAGTTCAACGAAATATTTTCACTAAAAAATTCGTTTTGCAATTTTTATGTCCTAACGGCATTTTTAAAGTTTCTTTTTATTATTTTTGTCCAATTTCCCTCGTCTTGCATGTTCAATTACAACTTTTTTTTCTATCAGGGGCCTGAGAGAGAGGATTTCCCCTCTCTCAGAGAGGGGAGGAAGCGGGAGTGAGGAGGGGGGAAGGAAGGAGGGGATACAGGCCCAAAAGAAAGGGAGAAAGGGTATAGGTGCTGCAAAGATCCTGGTAGATTATATTGGATGTATTGGAAGGAAAGGATGGTATGATTTCCACATACAAATTTAGCATTGGTATCGTCATTTTCATCTCATACTCTTTGTATAGGAAATAGGAGAACTGCATCGCGTTTATTTACTAATAGAAGCAAGTATGCACAAATCAGTGACAAATGTGAAAAATAACTCTACAGTTAAGAGATTATTCAGTATATCTTAACGTTTAAATAGCGCTTTTGGAAATCCTATACTAAACAATAATGATTATTAGTTCATTGTAGTTAAGTAGCAAACAAATCTAGTAGTTTCATTTGGACTGAATACAATGTCAATGGTGAATTAGGAGCATCAATTTAAGCTCTTAGTCATTATTTAAAGTTTCAAGATTCAATGAAGTGTGTGTGGTAAAGGACGAAAATTTCAACTGCTTGGAACTAAAACACTTTATAAATCACGTTAAAATGATAATATATTATTGATACAAAAAGATAATTGCTTATAACATTTTCCATTGATCTCTTCAACGAAGCATGAAATTATTCTCATAGAATAAGAACATAGCAAATACTAGATTACTTCAAAGCAATACTGCACACAAATTTCATTTGGGCATTTGTGTTTGTTTATGGATATTTCGTGGTAAAAATGTTCATATTCACGAACAGTTTTTTACCAACATGATAATAAATTAGTAAACAGCGAGCTAACGAAGACGAAATCATCTTTCTCTCTCTCTCCATTAAATCGCTTTATTCACATCAGAGGAAAGACATTTTCTTTTAGCACTCTCTCAGATTTTATCTTTTGAACATCTACAAGTACTTTAGTTCTATTGAAAGAAAATAATCTTATGAAACACCACACGCTTTCCCTTCTTGTAAAACATTAAGTAACGGCATAAGCTGCTCTCAAAAGGATTTTTCTCTTTCCTTTTGATCATCAGTTAACATCTACTTTTTTACATCAAAGGGAAAGGTGTCAAATAATACAGTGTTTTGGAGACAAACTATTAAAAATAATGGAAAGGTTGAAGAAAATGTGTGTTTGGTGATGAGGACTCTAAAAAAGAGATGAACTGATCGCTGATAAGAACAATATATTTATATTTCAGTGGAGGCAGCAGAAACATTATTGAAATTCCGTCGTGATAATACAAAATAAAATCCAAATAATCATTTACAAACAATTTGTCAGTCGTGTGTATATGATAATTCTTGATACGTGATGATTCTTTTAAAGCAATCTGCTTCTGGACTTTTTTTTTTTTTGGTATTTGTTTAAAATTATGATATTGTCAGCAGCATATTGTGCAAGAATAGCATGCAACAAAACTACTTAAACCAGTAATGATTCACATTAATCTCAATGAGATTTGACATGACTGCGTTGCATTAGAAACTTAATAGAGTGAACAAGTTCATTTCAATTCGCCGTTCAATGAAATCCAGGATACAAAGCCATTCTTACTGAAGGGTATAATTAACTGC
Source organism: Teleogryllus oceanicus (assembly GCA_964035755.1). Taxonomy (NCBI): domain Eukaryota; kingdom Metazoa; phylum Arthropoda; class Insecta; order Orthoptera; family Gryllidae; genus Teleogryllus; species Teleogryllus oceanicus. Next base: position 27,534,264 of record CAXIVR010000010.1, on the reverse strand, counting down.
AAAATTAGTCTCTACAGATTGTAGTACTACTGAAAATATTTGTTCGTGTTCCTGTTTCGTGTTCGTGTTCCTATTCGTGTTTGTTCCTGTTTTGGTGACATCTTCAACTCATCCAAAATTTGCCTGCTCAGAATGAAAGTGTGATTGCGATATGAAGAAGAGAAGGTGCGAGATGAACATGCCAGTGAGATAACAACTAATGCATTTCGAAAACGATAAAATATTTTTTTAATTCTGTAGTAATTGTTATTTATGCTGACTATGAGCGTAAATCAATAAGTCTCTGCACTTCCGTCTTAATCGACTGTACAGTTTTGTGCACTTACCAGCTTTAAGATGATATTGTTCACGTTGCTTATAGCGAGTTTCAGCATTATCATCTGATGTTCGCTTGAGTTGTGACGTAAACATGGCTGCACCACTCTCCGTTAGTACACACACACACACACACACAAAACAGTTTTTCGTATTCCGTTTTCCGCGATGTGAATGTGTATCAAAGCTGAAATCCTTAAAAGACTTTCAAGCACAATTAATGAATGTTTTTTTTTGTAGTGGACTGAATCGTTCTCAACCGATCCACTACTGATCCCAGTATTGAAATAGTCCGTGCTCTGATTCTGAAAAACCGATGATTAACTTCGATGAAGTGGCAAACTATATGCACGTTAGACAGTATGCATATTCTGCATATGAGAACGCCGAGATGGATTGTCGAAAGGCATTCGTTTGTTGTAAGACCACGCATATCCTCATACCGCCACTCAGCTCTTCAAAATATGTATTTGAAATTGTCGGAGCATCCCACATACAATTATGATTTCTCACGTCTAATATGTTTGATCCACTAACAGATGTTTTAATAGGCCAAAGATTTGCCTCCGATGTACAGGCGAGGAAACTGAATCGAAAATCCTTTCTTCTGAGGGTATCGGAAAGCTGGTGCTACAGTGAACCAAGTACATTGAAGTAGTGCCTATGTTGAAAAATAGTCTTATTGTAAATTTTGTTCTGTTTTAATCAATTATTGAAGTATTGTTAATCAATAATTGAAGTGCAGTTAATAAATTATCGAAAGCAGATACGTAATGACGTATCCTTGTATTTGTACTATTTTATGCTATATAGCGAAATGCAGAGCAGTAAAATTGAATGATTATCTTGAGCATTATTCGTCGTTCAGTCAAATTCGATGAACTGGAATATTTTTTCCCTTGGATATTGTGAGACAAAAGGCAATTGTCATTTAATAAGGCACAAGAAAAGTGACACAAAAAATCCTCTTTCTCTCTGATGAAGGAAGGTCTTCATCAGAACGGAGCCATTTACTTCTCCATACAACAAACTCAGTATTACTCGGCATTTTCTGTACACCAACATCCTTCTGAACTGTTGGCATGGATTTGTTTTACTAGTAAAAACAATTTTCTGAACACATGATATCAATTACCTAAAAAATAAATTTTTAAAAGTGCAACTTCTCTAGAGGACTCTGCAAATCTGGGATCAGCAGAAATCGAGGTCCTTCGCCTCAAAACACACACACACACACACACACACACACACACACACACACACACACACACAATTCAAGGGGACATCATGCATACCCAGAACGAGGTTTGAACTAACGACCTATTCATACAAAGAAGCTGACTCTTTGTGTGAACGTTCATTTTTTTGTTCATGTCCTAACCTTCGGGCAGTGTACGCGTAATGTATTAGATTATATAAGTATGTAAATATTTAAAAAAAATAAAAATACATACTAATACTGTTACTTAATAATCCTCTCAGTAATCACACTCTTTCAAAACGTTCTGCGAAGCTTCCAGGAGGGAGTTTCCAGTCTACTCCAACGCGGCATACTGGGGCACTTCCATCTTGGTCCAGTAATACCCAGCGTCGGCCGCCCATCGCAGCGGCAGCGGTAGCCACCTCACCACGGGCGGCATCGGCAGCGTTACTATTAAATTGGCGGCAGCAATGGGATTATCGGAGGGTTGTGAATCACCTCGGGACGCACCAATGGCCGCTGGCGCAGGCCGACGCGGCGCGGGGGTGGGGGAAGGGGGGAGGGGCAGGGGTGGGCGATGGTGGTGCCGCTACCGCCGCCTCCGCTGCCCACTGCCCGCCTCCCTGCCGCCACATCTCTCGCCGCTCTCTGTCCCCGTTGCCGAGACTTCTCCCCGCTCGTTTTTGACCGGACTCCCCGCGCTGCTCCCCCCCCTTCCCTTCCCCGCCGTCCGTTCCCAAACCCGCCAACCATTTCCTCTATCACGTCTCCCCGCCACCATATCTCCTCTCCACTACGTCTCTAGACTCCTACGTTTCCTCGCCACGTCTCCACTCTTCCCGCAGTCGCTCTCCACCATATCTTTCCTGCCGTCGTCATGCTGCCGCCTCTTCATGTCGTCCCGTTCCAATCCTTGCACAATTTCACCGTCATTTCCCCCCACCACCGCATCCCCACCCCTTCCTCCCCTAAAAATTCGCCATTCCATATTCCGCCACCTCAGCAAAGTTCACCGTTACCTCGTCCATCTCGGTCTTTCACACAAGCTCTACCGCCTTCTCCACGTCACGGCGCCTTCCCCTTTCCGCACACTGCCTCGGGCGCCGTCTCCACCGCCCCATCGCCAAGGCCCCCTGCACTACCACGTTCTCCCCTCCCCTTCCCCCCCCCCCCGCCTCCGCCGCCCGCGGAAACTCGATACGCGTGCTTTGCGCGAAAATTATTTTTCACTTTTACCGTGCGGAGCGCGAGGCGGGACGGGGCGGGCGAGGGAAGGGAAGAGGGGGGCCCGGCCGTTAATTTTTCACCGAATTGACGGCATAAAGCGATTTGCGTTCGAATATGCGAAGTAGTTCGATTAGAGGGACCGGCGCGGGGCCCCGCCTGCCGCCGGGTGCCCGCCATTCTCTTAAAAGGTATCGAGCGGCGTGCGGGCGGCCGGCCGGCAAGGCAGCGCGCGGGGCGAAGGGAACGGCGGCAGCCACGGAATTGGTGGTGTCGATGGTAGGCTTCGAGGCTTTCCTTAATCGCGAACAGACACTTGAGTTTGTGACGGTTACAAGGGGTCTCAGGTATGGTCATGTGAACCGTCAACCTCAATATGCTCAATTCCTTAGTCGGAAACAGCCACTTGATTCTATGACGGTCAAACGGTCTCAGGAAATGTGAAGCCTCAACCCCAACCTCGATTCCGTACAGCAGCCTTTCCAATGGAAAAGATGCTTATAGATAGGATTGAAGCTGAGAGTTCGACAAAAATTATAGACGCTGCCATTCTAGAAGACCAAACAGGATTTCGCCATGGATATCATGCAAAGACAACGTTTTTGCAATACACCAAATACTAGAGGAACACAGAGAATATAGTCTGCGTCTCCTTAGGACTTTCGTAATCCGTCTAGTGTCTGTGGTCGGTTAAGGTATTGCTACGAAGAACATATGGTGATTTTGAGGTAAAAATTATTTATATTTTCTTGAAAAAGTGTTATAGTACGTTAATAAAGATTAGAATTAGTGGAGAATTATGGTGTAGAATGTTCTATGGTTTCACAAACGCACAAATTTCTCCAAATTCAACATTCTGAATTTGTCCTATATTATTTTGCCTGATTATCGGTGTTACAATTAATAATAAGAAAACTTGTAATTACAAATATGACAAAAAAATAACTAAGTAATTAAATTAATAACTTAAAGATGTGTTTAATTATTTCCTTTTAGTTTGAACGGGTAAAAAAAAAATATAAAAAAAAACATAAAAATTAAATAAATATCGTAAAGTAACTTTAATAATTAATATAAAACTTGAAACATGAAAAAAAAAAAAGAAAGAAGTGAAAAAAAAAAAGGATAGGAGAGAGGAGAAAAAAGAGAGAGGGAGAAAGAGAGGGAGAGAGAGGGTGTGAGAATGAAAATATTCTGACTCGAATTGAATTCCCTCCTTGTTCTTATTAAAATGTCTATTTTTCATGCATCTTCCAAACATGGCTAGTTATTGTTTTACCTTTTTTTCTTAATATTTCAAAGCGGTCAGCCAACTGACATTTATTTTTAATTCTCTACAAAAATAATGTCTAATCGTATTAATCCATTTCGAATATGTAACAAACTCGTATTGAACTACAATTTAAGGAACGGAAAATTGGAAATGAGTCGAATTAACACGTCATTCATATTTTTAAAGACGAATGAAATAGTCCACTTTAGGACCGTGTATTCCTTCAACTACTGACCGAGAGAGACTCGTAGAAACTATTCAAGTCCCCTTTAATTTGCATAACCGCATTTTGACCGCCGGGGTAATTTCTATCAACGCAATTAAGCATAGAATAAAATCACCCATGCAAGATGTCATTTAAACTTCTCCGAACAGCGTTTGCAATCAACTAATTACAAGTCGTCCAGAGTAAACTTGGACAATTAAGGCCCCGGCTGTGGGCATGAAGTAACGAACATAATTGTCGGGAACGTGTCATCTCCATTACTATTCGTTAAGATCTTTCACGAGCTGCTACTAATGTAGCGCATTCCCGACCCATCATCGTGTCCCAAAGGCAGTCAACAGCCCGCCACGTCTCGTGCCTGCGCTAGGATAGTGATACAACAGAATAGGACAGAGGCCTCTGAATATAATGGAAGGTTTCTGAGAAAGAAGGTGCGGTATTAGATAAACGCAGAAGTGAATGATTTGACAGGTGAAACTGATATGCTCTAACAGGTCCAGCGGTTAATATGGGTATGGTGGGTAGCTACACCCACACAAAAAAATTCCAAGTGGGTAAAATACTTCGTAATTAGGGGTGAGAGTAATATTCCAGAAACATCAAATTCGAGAAATGAATAGTTTCTCGGTATTGGGTCGGCCCAAAACGTATATGCGATCAACTATGTTGCAAGATCAGATTAACAGTATTGCGATTTTACATGTTTTTAGCGAATAGCTGACAAAATCGATTTGTAAAAATTGTTAAATGAGTTTGTATAAAAAATGCAAAAATGTTGAAGTTAAAAAATAAATGTGTTAGCAATTTAATGATAAACATGACAATTTGAAAAAAAAAAAGGTTTGTATTTTCCCTTCATATACATTTTTGGGGAAGATGGAAGGGGGAGCGGGGACCCCCCAGAGTCGACTAACCACTCGACTTAACAGCAATGCAGCTCTGTCCTCTTAGCAAAAAGCTGCCTGAAGCGGAAATGGAATTGTATGTTATTCTTTTCATGGTATTAATCAAACTCTATTTCATTGTTTTGTTCTTTGACAAAATTACATAAAAAATAATGCATTTAATTTCAGTGGCGAATTTTTTGAAATTTTTAATCAGATAGAAACCTGAAAAGATAGAATTTTTGAGGAAGTATCGTATTCCGCCTTAGATAGAAATTAATGTACAAGTAAAACACATAATCTGTGTGTAATTCCTTGAATCACTCACCGCGTAGGCAGGAACGTGGGCCGTCAAGACAGGATGAGTGAAACAAAATTCTGCTGTTAATTGCTTAAAAGTTAGTAATCTTGTGTTGTCGTGTTCTTATTCCCTGGAAAGAAAGACATAAGTGAAACATAGTTCCTGACACAAAAATACGAAATACATGAATATTCTATTAATGTCCTGAAAAAAAACCATACAGTTTAAAATATTATTCCAAAATTAAACTATCCAATACTATTATAAATGGAGGCAAATACCATTTTAACGATCAGAGATAACAAGAATCGCGTCTGGCCAATAATTACAATAATTGTTTTTACTTAGAGTATATCAGTTATCAGTTTTACATCCGGTGGCTGCAAATTCCATCCACAATGCATCAATTGTCTGTCTCCTAAAACTCATCATCGCAGCGTTGAAAGCCCTTCCAGAAGTGACGACCAAAGACAGTCGGAGACAGTGCCTGGTGGGGCGAGTGGTGGCAAGAGGGGGTCGGAGGGGGTCGGAGGGGGGGGGTCGGAGCGAGTGACCCCCGGCAATTGCGGCAACGACGATCAAGTGCCGGCTCGCGCCTAATCTACGTCGCGGCGCACTGTTAGGTTGGTCAATATTCAATTTAGCGGCCATGTTTTCAGCCGGGCGCCCGGGGTTAACGGGGTAAACGCGGTTTGGGGGGCGGGGTCGCACACTTGGGCACGAGGACGCCGCCGCCCCACCGCCATCGCAGACGCCACAGCCGTGCCGCTCCACCACAATTCCACTGTGCAGCCCATGTTAAACGCATTTCGCTGACGATGCTCTTCCATTGTTATGAGCGTTAAAAATTGTAACTACACATTCACTGTCAACAAGTTTTACCTGCCACTTACTTAATCACCTGAACCACTACCCGTCGAAGAAGAGGAAGACCTAGTCTTACATGGGGAGAAGGAGTAGAAGAAGCAATGATGAAAAGAGGATTTAGTAATGAAGACTATACCGATGGAGAGATATGGAGTACTACTAGTAGTAGTAGTAGTAGTAGTGTTAAATTGTAATGAACTTATATCGTATTATACGAACTTATTCGTAATAAATAACATTTAATTATTCAATACAACGACAGAAACCATGATTATTCCCAAAGGATTGATTGATGATTCCGGGAACATCAACTACTGAGATCATTAGTCGCGTAAGTGTTCTGCGTCTTTTTCATCGGGAGGTGGCGGTGATCTCCCACTGAATGGCGAGATCCGGCACCGACCTACTGTCGACTAGCGCGGGTTTCCTCATACAGGTATCTCCTACCAGCGAGGTACCGCCCCGGCGGGCACAAGTTCTAAGTCCCCGACCGCTCTCCCGACATGTGTAATAGTGTAGTGTAGTAATGTTGGTATGTGTGTAAGGGGTGAGGATAGGACAAGGAGAAGGAAGGAAAGATCGCGCGCGGTCCGTCGCCCGTTTGTTAGGGTACTGCTCCGGCATTCACTTGGTGTTGATCGGAAAAAATACGAAAAACTACCTATCAGAACAGCCGGCCGTTACAATTCTCCTCCAGACAGCGATTGAATTCGACCTAACTCACAAGCTAGTATCGAAAATCCTGACTCGAACCTAGGACCTCCCGGTCAGGGGCACTGCAGTGACATCAGTTGATGCACTGAGCCACCGCTCCCGGTGTTCCCAAAGGAGGAGTCTCGTCCTCCGGCCTTCCTCGGGCGTTGTCTTGGCCGTGCACAGACACTCGACAGCCGGCGGCGGCGTTTGCGTGGGCGCGTGCGGAGACGCCGTGGGCGAGCGCACGCGCCGGCGACATCGCGCGTGCGCCCACGCGGCGGCGGCCGGCGACGGCGGCGCGGCGCCTGCTCGTCGCGAGGGCCCTAATGCGGTTAATTACGCACTTATCCCCTCCTCCTCCACCTCCTCCCTGCCCCTCCCCCTCCCGCGCGTGGCCAGGCGGCGGCGGCGGCGGCAGCTGCCTTCGGAAAATTGCAATAAAGCACGGCCCCGCCCGCGCGCAATTGCCGCGCTCAACGCCGCCGCCGAGACGCCAGGCACGCGCCTTGGGGAACACCCGCTGCGGAGAGGTCTTTCAGGGCCGGCCCTAGGGTGGCGTACATCAGGAGAAAACACAGGTGGAGTGTACTGGATTCCAGGGTGGAGGAGGAGTTCAGCTGTAGGCACTGGTAGCAAAAGTTAGGCGCCATTTCAAATTTACTGTTTTAAGATTGAAAATAATTTAATATTCTGGGACCAAAATTATATTTAAAATGTTAACACTATTAATACATTTCAGAACAAATATTAGCGCATATCCCATTACCATGTGTCTCAACTGATGTATGCATGGCTCATGTGACATTCAAATTTGACCAGCGAATTCAGTTGCGATTACTGTGCACAAAATTACAATAAAGCACGACCTCGCCCAAGTGTAATTGCCGCGCTTAATACCACTGCCACCGAGACGCCAGGCACGCGCCTTGGGGAACACCCGCTGTGGAGAGGTCTTTCAGGGCCAGCCCTAGGGTGGCGTACATCAGGGAAAACACAGGTGGAGTGTACTGGATTCCAGGATGGAGGAAGCGTTCAGCTGCTGGCACGGATAGCAAAAGTTAGGCGCCATTTCAAATTTACTGTTAAACATGTTCTAAGATTGACATTAATTTAACCTTCGGTCAATAAAATTTAAATTAACAATGTTTACACTACGAATACATTTCAAAACAAATATTAGTAAGTATCTCATTACCATGTGCTTCAACTGACATACGCGTAACTCATGTGCCATTCAAATTTGACCAGCAAATTCAGTGACAGTGTACCAAATTGCAATAAAGCACGACCCCGCCCGGGTGTAATTAATGAATGCCGCCCGCTGAGACACCAGGCCTTGGGGAAAGCCACTACTTAGTTCTTTCCGTTCCGACGCACTGCAGCACTTGGAATCTGTACATAAGATCTTAGGAGAAGCGTTGCACCGCCGTGTGGAAGGGAGGAATGTTGTGTGAGTTCAGCCAGTATCTTAGAGGGCTTAAGTTGGATGGTTCTAAATTAAATAGAAGTATAGTAAGCTTATAAGAATGCAATTTAATTAATTAATTTATTTATTTACTTAAAATAAATTCATTATTTTGTACCCGTTGATTAGAATTCAGAATAAACAATGTCCTAAGACCGTGTATTCGTGGTTTTACAATTTGTTAAGAAATCTCTTTAATGGTTATTGCGCGAATAAGAGTGTGAATTCAATGTATTGACACGTATTTCTAAATTAGAGAATATTATAATATAGTGGGTAAATTATGGCTTTTCCTCACATCTACATCAATATCACAATTCCAATAAAGTGCAATTCAGGTTCGATCACGTACAGGAACGCTAATAAAGTTTGGATTGTGCCTTGTCTCCAATGGAGACTTGCGCCATGATTGCAATTTTCGATAAACATGTAAGTAGGTGAAACAATACTAAAATAACAAAAATGGTACGGAGTACAAACGATAAATTAATTTTTATTTAAAGTTATATTTAAAACGCTGTCCCTAAAACACCGTTAAAATAAAAAAGATTTCGAAATGAACATGTGACTGATCTAGTAAGAAAATATTTAAATCTAAACATTTTATGAATATCTAATGTAGTCTGATGACCGCAGGAGCGTTACCAACGTCTGATACTAAATGCACATCGTAATTAAATGATACGTATGTCTTGTTCATTAATTCTCATATTACATTTTAATGAGCGCACAATATATAGGATTATATCCAATTATAGAATGAAATTTACTAATTTCTCAATCTGACATAACTCTTCTATTTTATGTTATAAGTATTACTCTCTTGTATTGTCTGTTACATTACTTGCCAACGTAATTCAATGGTGTCAATTTTCATATCTAAGATGAAGGAGATAATACATGTAGTGTGAAAGGCTCCGATATTACAATACACACAATGTTAATGAAATGTCCGAAATGTCCGATATTACAATACACACCATGCAAATGAAGTGTCCGAAAAGGTCCTGGCTCCACCAGAAAGAAGTAAAATAAATTTGTATTATTATTATTATTATTATTATTATTATTATTATTATTATTATAGTATTATTGTTATTATTATTTCCATGTAGCCTGGTAGATGAGCTGCTTAATAACACTAGTGTAGGACTAGACTGGCAATGCTGCTCGTATAAGAGAAGCCAAGTGGAGGAGGTAAGATGGCGGCACGCGCAATTCTTACTTTCACTTGTATGGGTGGCAGTGCCAATCTAGTCATATAATTATTGCTAAAACTAAATTATTATGGTAATAACAATCTTTTTAATTTGCAATGTGAAAATATTATTTAAAGACTATTTAATCGTGAAGTCATTACTGGAAACGCAATCTGTGTCTGCTAATTAATCTGTGTCTGATTCTCTGAGATTCGCCCAAAGTCCGAACCAAGTTGTAGCGCTATCAGATAGAAACAAAATAAATGCCTAATTTGTAGGCTTAATTTGGCCCCATAGTTGAACCCATTTTCCTACTTCAAGTTACTATTTGCATGTTTATGATGAGTATCGTAGAAATATGCCTATTGATCAATATTCAGGGCTTTCAGAACACTGTATAGTTATTGTAGAGCGCAAGAGTTTCGAATAGCATTGTAGTATATTTAAAACAACATCCCTTGTGGGGATCGAACCCACGACCTTTGGATTAGAAGTCCAACGCGCTATCCACTGCGCCAAAGGGACAGGCTATAATAAACCTTCTAATGTGCATATTGTAAAACGACATTTCTAATACCTACTAAGATGTACTACATGGTACTTTACGGTTCTGTGATATTTTTGTTCATCCTACACAATAACCTTGCTTCACCACATTGTATACAAACATTAGAGTACGAGACATGGAGCACATCGACTGACTGTGAATGCACACGCAACACGGCAGCGTAACTGTTCATTTCTGCGTAACCCTCTCCAACGCAATAGCATCATCCACAAATTCTACTAACTGTCTGTAAACCCACAAATGTCGCGTGCTACCGTCTTGCGTTCTGAGACAATTCCGAGCTGCATGCTCCGTATTGTCAGAGCGTGAGGAAGACCGGCGAGGTCCCTTGTGGTGCGGGAACGCAAACTGCCCGCGCTAGAGCTGGCAGGAATCGTTGCGCCCCGCCAGCAACTGCATTTCGACGCCGGAGGCCGGGAGAGCTTTGTGCTGTGGATGCATCATTGACGTTCCATGGGCAGTGCAGAACGAGCCGTTAATACTCAATGAGTCCTTTGAGCGTCGCTCCCAAGCGTTATTGCAGCGCGCCCCTAACGTCTTCATGTGGAACTTGTGCACGCACTGGACAAACCTTCACGTGCACTCTACCGACGTCAGATTCCCTTCCTCTAGCGAATGTTACTGTGAAACTGTGCTCTGCTGATGCCTCTAAGTTGAGCCCTTTCAGACCAAGAGCCACTTCATTAGAAAATACTAGTGGCCTGCACCCGCAAACATGCTGCTGAATAAAATCAGACAAAATGTTTTTCCAAAAACTAGCTCGCACACAGTTCAAGAACAAGAAATAGAATTTGCCATGCGAACACTGCGATAAATTAAATATTTTAACATAATAGTCATTACTAATACTGCAATAATATGGGATAGTATTTGTGCAGTACAACGGTCCTTTATATACCAAAAAATATTTTTACAAAGCTGCAGTTCTATAACTCAACATATGAATAAAAATATTTAATAGGGGCGGTATGTTCTTCGGAGACTTGCTGTTGCGTAACATCAGCTGTGTCATAAGAAAAGATGCACTGAGTATGAGAATTTAGACAGTGCGCCTAGTATGCGAATAGGCAGTAAAACATAATCGAATATTTCTATCGTTAGTGATAATCGAATCTGTTTCATCATTTTTCGGATTTATGGTTCTTGAGTGTGTAACACTATTGACACCTCTTACATGACCTTACACTGCTTAGTTTTTTTCTCAATTTCTGCATACGAAATTAATAATATCGATTTAAGAGTTTGCATTTTTTTTAAATTATAGTAAAAATTATTTTTATTGATTTTATTTATGAAATAACTATTTAGTTTATGCAATACTTTTAATTTCTATTTCTAATTTATAAAATATTTAAAATAGTACATTAAACGATATTTGTTTAATGTATCTGTGAGTGCTACTTTTTCTTCTTGGAATAGTTTAATTTTAACTCTGAGGCAACGTTAATGGCATTAGATTAAAAAATAATACCTAAATAGGTGAAATTATGTAAATAAATTCCTATGTAATAAGTTAATTTGGAGCATATTAGTAAATATTTTTCAATCCTCTATATTTCAAAACAGATTCAACACGCCCTGATGAGAAGCTTTGGTTCTGACGCTCAAGCATATCTCATAGCAAAGGGGCGGGGGGAGGATTGGCCTACTGTCCATCTGAATTCTGCATCGAGAGAGAAGAGCACAATGCCTGAGCAATCGGCAGGGGCCAAAACAAAGCTGTCGACGACGTTCAAGACAAGAGGATTGAAAAGTTGGCTTGACCGCTCGTCAAAAGACACGATTTTGAGTTGACGAAAGTTTTCTTCAAAAATGGGAATACCCCAAGTGTGGTTGAGCTGAGCGTAAAATTAATACAGTTTGTCTCGTTGATAGCAATACAATTAAAGGACTACATTCATATTTGGAGGATAATTAAGTGCATTCCTATAAATAACAGACAAAACACACTAGAAGCTAGATATCTCGAAAGGCGTTGGAGAAAATATTGCGAAATATGAAAACAAACAAGGACGACGGATAAACGGCGATTCATCCATTGCTTAATCAGCAATGGCGTTTGTCGCTTTGTTATCTCTATGTGGATAGCTCCGCCGCAGAATTAGCCGCCGGATAGCTCCGCGGCAGAAAATATTGCGAAATTCCTGCACCGCTGCTTCCATTAACAGAAACACACACCTACAGCATCTCAAAACACCGTCAACAGGACTTTTCCTACTGTTGCGACCAGAACGATGTTCGTCAGTCAATGAGTCTCGATCACTTTTGAACTCTTCTACCCCTTGTAAAAATTCCCGGGTTATACAACTTTATCATATACTTTAGTCATTCCGGAGTCATATTAGTTGGCTTTTCACCTGCAGGTTAAAAAAGAAGTTCAAAAAGAACCACAGAACGTTGTTAAACCAATGTGGAATTTTCAAGTGAACTCCCTATGTTTCAACTTAATTTTGAAGTAATGAACACAACAATGATGACTCACCAGGTGGTCAGAGCTCATCCAAATGATGCCAACTCAAAGTCCTAAAATTAGCAAACTTGTCCTACCAAGTGTTTTTTTCTCCAGACCATTTTGTCTCTTTAATTATTGAATGACCTACGTATTATGTCGCAAAGTGATGCCTGAAGCTTATTGGTTGAAGGCGGCTACGACCCGCAATACCTCACCCGTATCTTTCCTTCATGCCCCGCCAGGGGGAGCCACCCAGCCAAATCGCCACCAAACTACCAAAACGACAAGATACATCCAACGCAAATATTCTTTCCATCTCTTTCCACTCATGTTTTCTTTTTTTCTCTGTTTCTCTTTCCTTCAACTCTTCATTCCTTCTTTCGTTTTCCTATATCATCTTTACTCCTCCTTATCAACTACTGAACCAAAACCGCTTCGCAAACCCCGCCATATGTGGGGGACGGGTGCATTCGTAACATAGACCATCAAAACCGAAGAACGACACGACTTGAAGAGTTCTCCCTGAGAACAGGCAAGTTGCAACAGCACACCCTGAGTCCTGTCCTGTCCCGCCAGGGGGAGAGGGGGCGTGGCCGAGCGGGCTGTCGGCGGCGTCAGCCCCCGGTCGCCAGCCGCCGGCGCCGATTACGTCAACGAGGCGAAATGTGGGGAAAAAAGCAGCGGCGGGGCCGGCCGTCGCGTGACGCCGCTAACTGGATCTATTATCCTCTCGCCCTCTCCTCCCCCCCCCACCCCTTCCGAACCCGCCCTCCGCACCCCTACGCCCCACTGCCGCCGCGGGCTTCCGACCACAGACCGCCTTTCTCGGTTGCGGTCTCGGAAATAACGAAATCGTTCGGTTGAGGCAACGAAATGATAATGATATATTCAAAGTAGTATTGTATTGAAGTGTGGTGACGTGTTGTGAAGTGCGGTGCAGTAGAGAAGATGAAAGAGAATTGAAGTGCAAATGTGAAGTGAAGTGCAAGGTGGCGGCTTTGACATAATTCCAATCTTTCGAATTCTATATTTGATTCAACCTTTGAGATTGTGAATTAGAAGAAAATATTTGTGACTTGATGAAGGAAGAGTCAAAGTCAATTTTCAGTGATTTTGGACTTTTATGGCCCTTTGTGCTTTAAAATGCCTTTTTCATTGCAAGAAAGGAAAGTCAAAAGTCGATCTTATCTCCTAATTTCACTTTGATTTACATTGCTCTACAATTGATCTAGCAGTCCAGGTGACGCTTCGATGAAGAGTGAGTTGAGACGTTTAACCATCATAAAGTTCTTCAGGCATAGTTGCTTGCTCGCTAGTGGGGGAACTACAGCCCTGTGAAGACCACGTTATGATGGTTGAAACTTCGACACCTCAGTCTTCGACGCGACGTCACTTGGTCAGCCCAGATCATTACTCTTGCCGCGGAAGCCCATTACATTACTGGCCGACGTTTGTTTTGTCATTTTGATGATGTAAGAAAACCACCCATGCTGCAAAACTATGAATATGGACATTGGCCTTTCTTGTAACTAGCCACAGAATCTACCGTACCATTTTAGGGTATAAATGTATTATATGTCTCTCATACGTGTAGCCGATACTGTGAAAGCTGTTTATTGCTGTGCTGTACTGTTGTGCAATGCAACACTCACCCCACCCCATCATACCAAATTCACTCTACCTCCTTTCCCGACAACCAATCACGGAGCTTTCCCACAACACAGCGAGAGCGTCGAGCACACCAGCGCGCGGGCAGATCTCTGATTTGCGAATTCAATTCAACAGCCATGGCCTCCTCCCCACCCACACCGCCATTACGACTTAAAGGCCATGAATAAAATATCGCGCGCGAGGAACACGTAAAAACGTTGTTGAGTGATTCCAGTTTTGTTTATATTGGCCAATTTCAACCCCTGCTTTACATAAGGGCCTAAATAAACTTTTAAGTGGATCTCGTTAACGAACGGTCCCCATTTCGACGAAATTTCATATCTGGATGTTTAGTTGCGAGTGCCGTCCAGGTATGTAGCGGAATGCTGTTTATACGAGACGGCCGAATTGATATTACAAAATACACACACGCGACACACCGAGGTATTTTGTTTTAACGTGTGTGGTAGCCGACATTCAGATGTCATTTTCGGATACCGGGGACTGGCGGATTCCATACCTCGTTACCGTCCCTATGATCGCAACACTCCAATTCTTTCAGTTCCTGTGTGAATGTGTTTGCTTGTTCACAACGGCAGGTATACATATTTAATAGGAGATTCTATTGTTTTGAGTGAAAATACGTACATGTTCTGCAAAGAAGCTGTAATAGTGTATCCCACAAACAGGAAAACAAGGAACAGATACTTTTTAAAACATTTTCAATAACTTTCAAAGAAAACATTTTTTGTCGAGTGGAATGTTTCAAATCTGTATTAATATCTCAGCGTGGTTTGAGATTCTGATTAGCTCTTCGATATTCTGTTGTGAAAAAAGTATCATTTCAAAATAAAAAAAAACAAAACTGAACAGCAGATGAAATGAGAGTGAAGTGAAACTCTCAGAAGTCTCCTTAAAGTCGATAAACATACAAACTGACGTCACTACACCCGTAAAATGCCTACAAGAAAAAGAATTCGAAAATACACGAGTAAAATCCAAACATCATATGGGAAAGAAGTTTTGGGAGTCCATAAAGACGTGCTTACAATAAAAGTGAACTTGCCTAGCAACTCTCCAAAGCTGAACATTTGAAGAAAGAAAAATATAAAAAATAAAATAAAATAAAAACCGCCCGTAAATTTAAGTCTGTTTGAAATATGAAAAGATAAAATAAAAATATGACGTAATTATTTTTAAATTCAAAAATATTTAGAATTCCGACAATATTGCTCTATATAAAATCTAAAATTGTTGTAGAAACACCAGGATATAGAAAATTCTAAATTAAGAAGTGGGAAAATTCGTATGAAATTACATGAATGTAACGAAAACACTGCCTAGATTCGTAGGCTTCCGCGGCTGGAGTCATTGTATTCCTACCTTTCCGAGATGAGGCCGTATCTTGGTCGAAAGGGCTGACATTTCAGCCATCTTGTTGTGGCCTTCTTCAGAGCTATAGGGCTCTGACGAAAACTACAACAAGATGGCCGAAACGTCAGCTCCATCGACCAAGACGCGGCTCATCTCCGAAAGCCAAGAATACAAACACTGCACTATTCTGTTTGTTTGCAAACTATTAAATCCGAAACTTAAAACGACTGAGGCAAACGGATACATGCGGCACAAAATCTATCACAAAAGTTCAATGTGTCACTTACACTACCAGATACGCGAACAGCGTTCGTTGTATGCGAACGACAGTACTGCACAAGGGAAGAAAAGAGAATGCAAATGATAACAGGAAGAACGTTTCTTTTGTTCATTGCATTATTTCATTATTTTGTGTTTGAATGTATCCAAAAAGATTTTCTTTTATTTATAGAATAATTTTGTTTTAATAAACTAATCGTTTCCCAAAAATCACATTGTGATAAACAAGCGTTGAAGGTTGTAAAGCTTGGCTGTGATGTTCCACCGACCCAACACGAGCGCATCGCGGAATGTGCCAATGAGTGCCCAAACTATCAGTTCAAAAAGTCGCCACGCCCGTTGCGGAGGAATCCATGCGGTACAAAACCTGCCACAAAAATCGCGCATGTCGCTTACGCAAGCAGTCACCGCGACCAACGCGAAAAACGCCCACCCGCGCGCGTGCGATCACGAATTTCACGGCAGCTCGCGCACGCCGCGCGCGGGTCGCACGCGACACGACACGCGAGGCGTCGCATCATTTTTGTCGCAAAATAATTAAGCGTGACATCCATTGCTCATTCGAGCGGTACGCCGACAAAATCCCTACAAATTCATATAATTAAACTGCGAGCTTAGGCTTGCCCGGGCAATGTAATCCGGTAGCTGCCCGGTAGTGCGAAACGGGGCAGTTTACCATGTTTACCAACATTTAAATTTACGCTCGGTCGCGCTATGGCTGCTGGTGTGGACAAGGCACGCGGAATTATTACACCGAACATCGGCCGCGGGGGTGGGAGTGCGGGGAGAGTGGAGGTGGGGGGAGGGGAGGGATGCATTGCACTGCAGTGGATGAATGGGGGGGAGGGAGAGAGGAGAAAGGCGGGCGGAGGAATGGTGGGGGTTCCCCCCGGTCACCGCGCTCGATGTGAATTACGTCGCGCGCTATCAGGCTCGCCAACCCACGCCGTGCGCGACGATAGTGGCGGTGGACGGTGAACGTGCAGAGGAGAGGAACGTGGGAGAGGAGGTGTCCAGAATTTTATTATAAATGTTCAATTAATTTAAACGAAAAAGAATTAGATGACAGTATAGCAAGATTTATTTGTTTTCATTGCTTCGATTTCGCTTTATCTAACTCTTGGCCATATTTCTAACTTGTATAATTACTGAGGTGATTGGTACGGCAAAGCAGGGAAGCAGTAAGTCGAGGAGAGGCACGGGAACATCAAAATAGATCAGTGGCACTAGAGAAGGAGGACTGAAAACCGGACCTGGGCGTTGTGAATCCGTGCCATCTGGCAAAATATCAGTTATTGATCGATTGAATTTGGGTTTTGATTCATGGTTAATACGGCGTTGAAAGAGTTAACTGGGCATCGCGATATTGTCACATATACGGAATTAAATATTTGTGAATTGATGTTAAACTTGCATATGCTGCATATGCAGGAAGTATTCTCCATCATTAATTCCATAACTCGAGTGTGTTAGCCGCTACGTTCTAAGAAATGTTTACCAAGTTCTAATTAATAGAATTACTAAGTAAATTGCGAAAAAATAAAATTACAGGGGTGTTTTAAACACCCTTTATTTATTATACGTAGTTACGCAAAGATAGTCCTACGATACTATTTGTTCTCTCTTAATTTCATTCGCTATTTTCTTTAGACACGCGCTTCAACCTCTAATTGTAAAAATTAGCCCTGCTCAACCACACGCTTTCCAATCTTTCGTGTTCTTAATTTTTCGCCTTAAATTCTACATCTCAGTTTTATGATATTCTTCAGACCATCGTCTCTTCATCTGATTTGTGATTTTACCCTTTCTTTTTTCTTATAACGAATGGAGGTACAGGTAAAGACCTCAACATTTTTCGAATATTTTTTCATTTTTGATTTCATTCTTTATATCATTGATGATTGACAACTCCGCTCTAATGACAGTTTCTAAGCTAATAGTTCGGCGATAATTCAAGGAGCTGCATTCAAGGAGTTGCATCCGTGGTCCTTCATGGTGGTGATGATAATGTTTTTATTCGGTTGATGGGAGTAGGCGCGGGAGCAGGCTATCGCCTTTATATCTCCCCTTTTCTGGGCAGTTTACACTGGTGGTTTGTCATCGTTTCATTCTGGATGGATGAGGTTTATCATGAGGTGTGTATGATGATGCAAAAAGGAATGTTTATGTGTGAAGCGGTGGGTCAGATGTTATGCCCAGCAAACCTTAACCAAATAATGAAAACACACGTGCTTTAGGCGGGTCATGCACCTACAACCATCCGCTCCACTTTCATGAAATACTCTAAGATACTACTCTGAGAGAAGTGTTGTAGTACAGTGTACAAACATGTTTAGTGAGTAATTATACAGTAAATCTAATTATTCGGGTGGTAAGATTTACTAAACATGTTTTAGTTTCGTTTAGTACATCAGACAATTGAAAATCGTAAGTGAATAAACAAAGAGAATTTTCAGTGGTACTACACTTGCTTCGTCGATAAAATAATTCGGTGATATATACGTTTCATCACACTTACCAGTTACTGATTAGAAAGCGCAAGTTCTCAGAAATCTGACCATTTCGAATGGTTACAGAGCCATTTCAACGCAACGATTCATTTAGTTATTTCCACAAAATGCAATTCGCCATGGGTTACGACCTCTTAGTAAACATTATTGTACCTGGATTAGTATGTTTAACAAACACAGTTCCTTGAACGTTTCTAAGCACTTTGTTCTTTCTAAATACACTAGACCGTATAGTTCAATCTTCTATACGAATAATTGTATGTGCTATTACTAACTTGTAACACGAATAATTTTCTTCCGTGTACGAGAAAGTCTCCTCACAAAACTCAGAACCGCGCGTCTCAAACCTCATAACCAGTAGAAAAATTACCCCATGACCTGTATACAATGAACAAGCTAGCCAGGAAAACCTTCGTGAGTTCTTTACCTTGCTTCTGCATAGCAACTGTCGAAAAACCGCACCAGCCACTGACCTTTGCACAATGAACGCACTGTGCGTGTGAGTCAACCACGGACGTTGCTTGCTGCTGTGCGTCTGCATCTTTCATGAGGCGCGCGTGCCGGTCGCGGCGGAGGTGCGAACCCCGGACCGCGAGGCTCCATTAGAGCCGAGGGGCCCACTGAAGTGGGTGTTTCCCCCTTGTTATTACTTCAGAGTGCCATCTGCCGGAGGGACGGACGCATACGCTACTTGTTTATGTAAAGGGAGATCGGCAGCCAGAGGGGAACTTCCTGATTATTGTCGCATTTGGGGGTACTGATCAGTCGTGCCGTAGTAGTATGACCATAAAGACTTGATGGAAACAGTGTAACGAACTTAAGTGTGGAAGAAAACATGGCAATTATTTTAACAGCGAATTGTTTCTACTCATTAATAATAAAAGAGCATAATATTGGAGATGACAAACTGTGCATTATTAATGAGAAGGTATTCATATTGGAAATTTCTGTTTCTTTCAATACATTTTTACTTTCTCGTATACACGTATATACGAGTATAGAGAAAGTTATGTAATGCTGCGGAAAATCGATTTCGAAATTTAATGAAATACACGTTTTGGGTCCCCTGATACTGAAAAAGTTGTTTTTTTTTTCCAAAACTCCGTCCGTCCGTCTGTCTGGTGTATGTGAACAACACTAGCGCCTAAACTATGCGTTAGATTTTTTCATACTGAATAAACCCCTGTTGATCTAGCTTCAGTCGAAGCTCTACGATTTTGAAAATCATTAATTAATTTTTGTACTTTACGTGAAGCCCCTCGGACCTTTTCAAAATTTTGTAAAAAACGGCTCCATTTTTTTAATGAGACGTAGATCTGACGTTTTCAAAACATCGATTTTTCCACCAGATATATTAACATCGGTACTTTGCTTTCGATGTTTTCATAACCGATATTTTTTTGCAAAAACATCGAGGTTATTTTTTAATTTTGCTCTGGTCGGTAATTTTCCTACATTTCTCCGTTCTACACGAGGTGAATGCCGGAGCCAGGCGAATGCATACCCTACCAAACGGGCCACGGACCGCATGCGTTCTTTCCTTCCTCTTCCTTGTCCTATCTTTTCCCCTTACACACACTCACTTACACTAAAATGCACTACCACATATTCTTGGAGACCGGTCGGGAGTTTAGAGCTTGTCCCGGCTGGGGCGGTGCCCCGCTGGTGGAAGAGCCCTGGTTAGTGCGAAACCGCGCTAGCCGGCGGTAGGTCGGGTCTCCCCATTCAGCGGGGGAAGATCATCACCATCTGTCGATAAAAAAACATGCGCTTCACTTACAGAACTAACGACCAAAGTAATTGACGCGCACGGAAACACGTAAAAATCAATCAATCAATAACGGATAGGAAAATAGCGTGTTTATTAGTCTATAATTAAAACATGGATGTTTTCTCGTCGATGCCCCGTTGAGAAAGACGTTCCGGAATTAATTAAAAAGATTGATTTTATAAGGCGGGAGGTGTAAAAATGACCTAATGTCATTGGCCACGTTACGAATCGAAAACCCATTAGCGATGTATCGAAACATCGATGTACCGATGCTTTGGTCAAATTAGCCATCACTAAGTCCGTGCTTCCGCGTGCGCGGGGCGTGCGTGCGCAGGCGTGGCGGCCGGCCTTGCACCTCGTTGGCCCCCGCGAGGCGGCGCGCGCTGCATCCCAATGGAAGGCCGCGCTGCTGGCGCTCTCTTCCGACGTCCGCGACGCGACGACGGCGTTGTGACGCGGGCGCCCGCCGCATCCGCCGCCAGAGGCCGCTGCCGGAATGCGACAGGCTTGGACTTCGGGTTTTATAACGTGGCCGATGGCATGAGGACGGTTTTACACTTCCTGCGTTATGAAATGAATATTTGTGACAGTGATAAGCGCATGGTTGAGGCCATTGAGGCCCGTTTGAGGCCCCGTTGAGAAGGACGTTCGCGAATTAATTAAAAAGATTCATTTTATATGGCGGGAGGTGTAAAAATGACCTAATGTCATCGGCCACGTTACGAAAACCCAAGTATAGGCGACCGACGCTGCCGTCCCGTGCATACACTGCGGTTTCTACTTTGCTGCCGCTGACATTTCATCAACTGTTACGGTGTTGTCCAATTTGGACCTTGCACACTACGGTGACGTCATAATGGTAGTGTTCAGCCTTCCGATTGGATGACACTGAAACAGCTGATATCCTTCAAACGCAACTCTGTGAATACCATACTTTACAGTGAGATTTTTCTAACCTTCCCTTTGGCAGATATTAGCTGTTGACGGTTTCATCCAATCGCGAGCCGTCACCACAGTGACGTCACTGTGGTGACGTTGAAGCTTCCGACTGAATGAAACCGGGAACAGCTAATACCTGCTACAGGCACGGTAAGGAAAATCGGACTATAAGCACGAGCCACCGACGTCCTGATCGGCTAGTCTCTTTGGACGCTGGGGAATGTTCACTAGATACAAACGTAAACGAGGCACTCATGTGTTATACTCGTGTGCGCAGGTGTCATGTACGCAGGGTGTCTTCAGATTCGAAAAGCCGGGGTGCTAACGTTCCTTCAGACATCCCCTGCCTCTCAGGAGCCGAAGAGACACATTCATAGATATACATGTTTTAACATTTTAAACAGAAATGAAAGTCATTCAACATCTCAATTGAATTCTTTACACACACCCAGAAGTCGCTCGGGTACGGGTCTGAACGGGATGCTTTGAGGGGATGCATGATCCGATCCGAATCCAGGTGCAGTAGGTGTAAGTGGTGAATCTCCGAGTGTACTACACAACAGGAAAAAACACAATTTGCTAAAGCACGGTACGGAACTCACGAAAGGCTCGAAGTTATGTTTTGACATCGCTGCAATGGTGGTTTGATTCGGGGAGCATGACGTTGAGAACCAGGTCGGGTCTAGTTCGAGTCAGGCTTGTGCCTTTCTGGATTTGAGATTCCGGTTTCGAGTTGGATTTGATAAGTATTTCTTTTGAGGTCAGGTTGTGTTATTATTCGAATCTCGATTGATTGATTGATTGATTTTTTCGTGTTTCCGGGCGCGTCAACTGCTTCGTTCATTAGTTCCGTTAGTGTAGTGCATGTTTTTTCTCGGGAGATGGCGGCGATCTTCCCTCGCTGGATGGCGAGATCCGGCACCGACCTACCGTCGGCTACTGGGGTTTCCACCTAACCAGGACTCTCCCACCAGCGGGGCTCCGCCCCAGCAGGGACAAGCTCTAAACTCCCGACCTGTCTCCCGGAATATGTGGTAGTGTAGTGCATGTTAGTGTAAGTGTGTGTGTAAGAGGAGAGGATAGGACAAGAACGAGGAAGGACAGATCGCGCGCGGTCCGCGGCCCGTTTGGTAGGGTACTGCTCCGGCATTCGCCTCGTGTTGATCGGAGAAACTACGGAAAACTACCGATCAGAGCAGCCGGCCGCTAGAATTATCCTCCAGACAGATACTGAATTCGACCTAGCTGAAAAGCTAGTGTCGAAAATACTGCCGGCATTAGGTCTCGAAACTAGGACCTCCCGGACAGAAGCGCTGCAGTGACATCAGTCGATGCACTGAGCTACCGCTACCGGTCGAATCTCGATGTGAAATGCATTTCGCATCGGACGCAAGAATTATCGTGCCTCATGTTATCACGATTGCCCGTAATTTTCAATTGCCCGTAACTGTATCTGGTCCCGTACCTTCAGGACATATGGAGCTGTTTGTAAAATTGTAAAGACAAACTTCTTTGGAGCTGTGCTATTAACTACAAAAACTCGAAGCAACAAGCTTGCAGTGCACATGCTTTGTTTTTTTGCTTTAGAACAAGTGTTACTGAAGTGGTACAATAAATCAGTCTTTACTGTAAATCAGAGTACGAATATGATAAAATTACCTGCTTTTCATATTTTAATTTACTCTAAGGCTCCTGTACCATAGTTGGCAACGGAGAGATCACAGTAACAGAAATTGTGGAGATACGCCAGTATTCTTCCTAAACAATACTGTTTTCGTGACAAGAACAAAACATTTGTAGGCGAATGGCATTAAAATAATGTTTTTCAAAATTTTCGTTTTACCTCAGCACGATTTCCTTTTGTCCTTGGATTTAACTTTATGCAATCTATCACCTTCGCCTCCTTACGCGTAGAGTTATTGTCAGTTACGGTTAGGTTTATTACAGTCATTTGAAAAATAAAATATGCGAATATGAAACTTTCTTTAGGAGGAGTTCAAAAATTTTAAATAAAATCCTATATTTCATTACAAAACCCCGATATATTTTTTAAGTCACAAAGGTGATGAATAATATGCTCACAAACGTCCTCTTGCAATTTCCTTGATAGTCCACTTGCAATTTCCTTTGAAGGTCAATGTACTAAGCATTTGAGTAAAATTCTCATAATTATCACATTTCAGAGTGTATAAAGTATAAATGAGGCACCTAAAAATGGATTACCATAATTGTGTCCCTGGTACAGTCAAAATAATACATTAAAATCTCTAGGGAACATTCAACTCTCTAGGGGGAGGGGACGATTCCACCCGCCCTTCAATTCGCACCTTGCTTCTCGTGCTGCCGCCAAACGCCCCAGTTTGCGTGTACTCACATCAATCGTGTGGTGAGCATTTGAGGAGTGGAGGGTTCTAGAGCCAACCGGGTTCGTCGCAAGCCGTCACCAGAGATCCCTCCATTTGCGAGCAGGCGCACCTAAAACAGATATTCAAAGAGCGACTAATAGGATGAAGTGGTGAATAGATTGAAGAAAATTGACCCGACCGGAGATAGGTTAGGAGAGCAATTGAGAAAGATGTACGGTCTTCCCGCAATTTAATAGTGCTTCTTTATTGATTTATGTTAACTAAGAGAATTTTGATGGTTATGGATATTGCTGAAGAAGTTAAAATACGTGCTTTAGGTTGTTGTTAAACTAGAATGTCTCCAGTGTAGTTCTCCAAAGTGTCGCTAAGCAATTTAGTCACTCTAACAAAGACATATTCACAGAGATCAATTGGTATTGATCGTAAATCCTTAAAGATTCCAGAACGAGGCCTTGTTAACTCAGGGTCGCGAATGATTGAATAATGGTACAGTCTATCAAATACATTAAAGACATTCAATGATATTTGAATGTAATTACTAAACCCCACAGTTTTATATTCTGCAAACGTAACATTATTTTAATCAATGTTTTATGTAATTTAAAGAATTAAAACATTTTCATTTTGAAAATTATTGTTTATGTGCGAAAGTAAAAATATTCATCATTGATTGCCGAATGTTATACTATATTGTACCATTTATAATATATTCATTAGTGATCGTAACATGACACTGAAAAATTAAATACTTAAAAATCCAGAAGTAAACCGTCTTTTGAGTTCCCTTAAAAATGTTTACTGCAGAAGAAACGCGCTCGAAGTAATACAGTATGAAAGATTGGAACTTTCCGTCAGTTAAATGTGGTGCTTTACTTGAGAACTAAAACGTACTTTTCAGACCCTTCCCGAAATAGATTACAAAAAAATAACCAGTTACAAGTAGAAATAAAAATAGCATGTTTGAAAAATAGTTATTTTAATACCTATTCCAACATTAAAGTGAAATACAGATACACAGAATACATTTCTATCATTCAGGACCTTTGAGTTGTAGTAATCAAAAGAGGTCTTTTAGGGCCAAGAGAAAAAAATTAAGTCTCGGGTGACTACAGAATTTACTATTATTATTCGTTAAAGCCTTACGGGAAAAACAGCATTGATATTTAGCGCGCACGAACATACATAATCAGAATACTTCTAAAACTAGGCCCTTATTAATTACACATTTTACAAAGATTTTGTTCGTTGTTTAGTGGTAGAGTCCCTTTCCCACCGAGTTGATCTCACAAACTCAAAATCGATACTTCCGCAAATAAACATACAAAAAAAAAGCACTTCCCTTTCTGTTGTCCAATATCTCTGTACACACCCTCTGTGGAGAGGGGGCTGATGATAAATTACATAATTCATTGGCCGCCACATACGTTTATTAAAAATGGATTGCTTAAAAACGCAATAACGAAAATTAATACTGGCCAAATCGAAATCAGAGCAGTAACAGAACTCGGCGATTGCATTTGAACGCTGAACTGCGCTCTCTGTTGTTACACAGCGGATAAAGGCATTCCGCGGGGCGATGGAAGGGAGGGGGAAGGACTACGGGATAAACCAAACGGCGTGCATGCTCACTGCATCTGAAGGATGACGATGGAATCAAAGAGCGAGCGGCAGTTTCGTAGAAGTATGGGAGTTGAAGAACCGGCTGCTGTTGTAGTCGTAACGTCGTAAGGGGATTACAGCAAACGGGAACGGTGAGTTTCTATACTGAATCGAGAGTCAAGGTTTATAAGCAATCAGAATACCTCTTCAAAACACCTTCTTAGAGGAAAAAATATAGAAACAATATCTTTTTTAGACAGAGACTAGCAAAAGCGGTCCGTTCAGGGCATGCATCACGTGCTAAAAGTGCAATTTTTAGCACCAGTGCTAAAAGTGAGACACTGCACAAATGGAATAAATTTATAAAATGTAACGAAGAAATGAAGTACTTTCGACTGGTCGCATCAGCTACTACTGACCTCGGCCTATCAGTCTCAGGTTGCAATTTTTCCTACTGGCAAAATATTAAAATGCCACTTCAGACACAACACGCACAGCTTGTTTCGATTGTTTTTAATAGACGGTTCATTCAAAATCTGTGAACCGTTAAAAGAGGTCTTTGGTTCCCATGTTTGATTGCGTCTTGTCGATTTAACAATACAGTATTACAAAAACGCATTGACCATCTAGACATTCTATTTGAAAGTGGTAGAAAGCGGATTGTTTCAACAAATTTTTATTTGGGAAGCTGCCCATGCCTCCTGTATCCTTCATTGGCTTAATTATCCCGCATAATTAATACACGCTTACGACAAACGTAAGGGCTGAAGTAAAAAACAAGAAGACTGGAATAAATCGACCACTTACCCATTAAATCATTGCCATATTTTATGTAGTTTGTATTGATTGATCAATGTTTGTATAATTTTTGACACACAAGCCTGCATGCATGCATTCATTCGACCGGAAGTTTTGCAATGTCTCAACTGGCTGAATTATAAAACAAAATACAATACTGGATTAACTTCTGTAACTCTTCACACACACCTTATTAAAATAAAATTCAAAATAATGGAATACATTGTATATAAAAACTTTTTGTGTTCAAAGTCGTAAACAACCCCAGTAAACTAACTTCGATGTCACATCGATTCCGAACTTTCGCCTTATCTACCACTCTGCAACACTGACCGTGCAGAGAGTTAATCATTGCATAATCTAAAAGGTTAAAGCAATCCACATCAAAGCTCTGAAGCGACTCAAAGGTAAGGGCAATGAATCCTCCGCCACAGCAGCAGAGGACGATAATGTGCGTAATATAACACTCTGCCTGCCTCTGACGACACGGGACATACCTTTCCAATAAATTAATTGCAGATCAAGAGCACGCATTGACGTGCATACAGGAGTAGTTCATATGACCATCAGAGCGTTCTTGGAATCTCCCGCCATAATAAAAGGGAAATAAAGAAGTAACAAACTACTTCATAAACAATGTTTCTATTTAAGTATAAATAATATTCATCTGTATTTCAATATCATATTTCTAAGTTAATTAAAAGTGCCGAATTATTGAGCCTAAGTCAACAGAGAGCCAACATACTTTGTAAAAATAATTAAAGATTTGATTGAGTAATTAGCTGATAATTATTAACTCTGTCCACTTTTAAATTGTAAAGAAATAAGTATATTCTTCAAAAAACAAAAAAATTCTTACAAAAAACCTGTTAATAAAAAGAAGGAATGTAACGAACTAGACGAGACAAAGTAGTGTATCACTGTCTGAAATGGAAAACAAGCGAATTTAGAATATGATTCATGGGTGTTTAGGTCACTCCCATTGGATCACAACCTAATATCCATGCAGTACGTGGGTTTCGAACCCGTAGCCCGTGGTGTAAAGACTGTAGGTGCAGCTGCCAAGTGCCCCTGCGCCATCGAGTCTGGCATGAAGCAAGCTGGTAGAAAGGTGGTTACATGATGTTTGGGAGAACCCTACCATGGCACGCTTCACACTTCACGAATTCAGTCGCTGTATGGAGGAAACTTCTAGCGGCCGGCTGCTTTGATCGATAGTTTTCCGTGGTTTCTCCGATCAACACCAGGCAAATGCCGGAGCAGTACCCTAACAAACAGGCCTCGGACCGCGCGCGATCTTTTCTACTTCTTCCTTCTCCTATGCTCACCCTTTACACACACACTTACACTAACATGCACTACACTACCACATATTCCGGGGGACCTGTCGGAAGTTTACAGTTTGTCTCAGCTGGGGCGATGCCCCGCTGGTGGGAGAGTTTTGGTTAGGGGGAAACCCCACTAACCGACGGTAGGTCGGGCGCCGGATCTCGCCATCCAGCGGGGGAAGATCACTGCCATCTCACGAGGAAAAACCATGCACTACACTTACGGGACTAATGACATAAGCTGTTGACGCACCCGGAATCACTACTACTAACCAACCTAACGAACTCGACTGCAGAAGTAGACATAACGTTGCTCTGTTTTTCGGGCATCGTGTCCCCTATTGCGAGGAATGGAAAAAAGAAGCTTGAAAGTTAATACTTTATAGAAATCGCTACGAGACCATGACACACAAATTCTTTGAATAAAATGAAGGAATGAAAACAATTCAGATGGGACCAAGTGGTGTGAAGAGAAATAAAAAGTCGGGTGGCGAATATTCCCACGAATTCAAGTACTTTACTCTTTCAATATTCACTAATCTCATTGATAATCCTTGCTAAGAAGGAACAGATTTCCCTAGGTCAACCATGTGCTATTCCTAATGTCAACCATTTGCTCACTTTCTATAGCCCAAAGGAAGTTACCTCGACATTTTAACTGATAGGTGAATAATTACTCCGTAGGCATGTGTCAATTATTAAGACATGCCTAAGGCGTGATTCGAACCCGCGACCCTTCCAACTGAGAAAGTTACGACGCTGCCACGTTACCGAAAACATCTTCCTAAGTCAAAAGAAACGAGCTATTTTATTGAAATTTGCCATCGTGCGTTAGGAGATAGCTCCCTCCCTGACAGCATGTGAACAACCTCCGCGCCCGGTCCATTCAGCGCCACACGTCACCGCGTTTGGCAACCGTGTGGCCGCCCCCGCCGCACTCGTCCGCCCGACCGCCCCCACCCCGCCCGGCCCCGGCGACCCACCCCCAGCGACCGCCGCGTGATAGAGAAATAATTGCCATCAAATGAGCGCAAACCCGGCGCGGCGGGTAATGTATTCAAACTGGTTGGCAGCCCTGCTGACAGCGCTGCGGGCATAACCGAGACGCGAGGAGGTGGGGGAAAGGGGTGGTATGCGGGGGTGGGGGTGGAGGGGTAGTGGAGGGGGCGGAGGTGGTGGAACGAAACGTCGACACACAGTGAGGCCACGTAGGGTCAAAGAAATTGGGCGAACATTAAAAAATATTTTAGGTAAAAATATATTAGACCTCTTCAAGGTCTCAGGAAAACATAAGTTACGACAGAGCACGGTATCATAATGTTTAAAAAGTTTAAATATACTATTCTAGTGAGATATTGTTGGAATAATTTTCTGTTGATTAACGTGTCAATGAAGTATTCGTTTAACAAGTGTTTGTAAAACGGGAAATGAAACATTCGAAAAATATGACTCTGCAAGATTTTCTTGCACACTTAATTGCTTATAAATATCAACACAATTAACGATTCCATTGAATCATACTTGTCAATATTTTATTAATTTAATTCAAGGTTTCGGTTTAATTTGTTCCCAAATATCAACAAAATTTAATTTTGATACATTGAAAGCGTTCTGAATACGCAGTTTCTTTTTAAAGTTGTAGTTGTATTTCAAATGTTACTAGGTTTAAAAATATACAAAGTTTCAATTTTATTTGTAAGAATCAATTAATGATGCATTATATTGGAAGGCGAAGCTCAGTCCATCAGGTCTACTCCTTCGCTCGACCACGCGAATTTCGCCATAATTTTTTTCCTTTTAGTAGAAAAAGAAGGTATCATTTGGCTGAAGAAACAGGCGACCTGAATTTAGCACAGATGCTTATTTCGTGTTTGCACATCATTTCCATGCAGTAAATCTACATGTGACAGCCGGCTTTACTTCGCCTGCGAAAGAAAACATACGAAGGATTTTTCGCCCGTTAAAAAATCTACAACTTCGAAGGAATTCCAACTCGCGAATGTGGGCATAATAGTCGGATACGTTACCCGCTACAACACAGGACGATGGAATGCAGACGTGTTATTGAAGTGAGTACATCTGTCTTCTGACCAAAGTTTAATTCCTGGAGAGAATCGAGTTTGCTTTCTCAGGTTCAGACCGCCAGTTAATTTGCGCCAGGTTTCCACCCAATCAGCCGCACTGTGTGCGCGGGGAGGGGGATGGCGGGGAGGCGGAGCGAGACGGCTGGCGAGTGGGAGTGGGGCGTGGTGTGGCGGGGCGGGGCCGGGAGCGGCAACGGAGCGGGGGAACAAAATTCAGTATAATTGGGCGTTCGGCTCCGACTAAATGTGCCTTATTTGAATATTAATTATTTTCAAAAAACGACTTAATTATCGCCCGGCCATAAAGAACGGCGCGTCACGCGCGCCCGCGCCCTGTCAGCGTCGCTGTCACGCCACCCCGGCCGACGGACCACGCCCCCTCCCGCGACACGCGCCCCGCGCAACGGGCTCCCGCACAAAACTCCGCTGCGGACGCAAGGCCCTTAATGCTCTTGCGCAACTAAATGGAACTAGTGGCTGGCAGTAACAAAAATGCTGCTAACTCCATTTGCGGACCTATGGCCCAAATGTGTTAATGCTTTTCTACAACTAAATGGAACTAGTGGCTGGCAGTACAAAAGAATGCTGCTAACTCCATTTGCGGACCTATGGCCCAAATGTGTTAATTTTCTACAACTAAATGGAATGGGCTGGCAGTAAAAAAATGCTGCTAATCCATTTGCGGACCCGCGCCCCGAATGTGTTAATATTTTCTACAACTAATAACTAGTGGCTCGCAGTACCAAAAATGCTGCTGCACTGCACTGCGGTCCCACCGCCTAAATGTTAAATGATTTTCTACAAGTAAATGAAAATAGTCGCTTGAAGTAGCAAAAAGCTGCTCCACTCTTTGCAGACCCGCGCCCGAAATGTGTTAATGCTTAAAACTAGAACTGCATACAACCAGTGGCTTAGTAGCAAAATACCGCTGAACTCCACTGCGAACTCGCGTCCCAAATGT
Organism: Teleogryllus oceanicus; assembly: GCA_964035755.1. Taxonomy (NCBI): domain Eukaryota; kingdom Metazoa; phylum Arthropoda; class Insecta; order Orthoptera; family Gryllidae; genus Teleogryllus; species Teleogryllus oceanicus. Next base: position 27,503,934 of record CAXIVR010000010.1, on the reverse strand, counting down.
GTTAATGCTTAAATCTAAAATTAAAATTAAAACTAAATAAAACTAGTAGCCTGCATCAGCAAAGATTCTTCTGAGCAAAACCACACAAAATGGTTTTCCAAAAACTAGCAAGCACTCTGGTTCAAAACAAAAAATAATTGTCTCGGACACTGCAATAAATGAAATATTTTAACAAAAACAGTCTTCACAAGTCCTGCAATAAGATAAAGTTGTATATACGGATACTCGTACAATGTCCAAAACATTGAGATGAGAATTTTACTTTACACGGGCAGTGTGATAATATTAATACAAAGATTCACACGTTCATTCAAAATCAAAACTGATTGTTTGTTTTTTCTTTTTCCCGAGTTCCTAAGTTTCAAACAAAACGGCAGGCACCTCTCGAAAGGCCAGACGCTCTCTCGTTTTCTTTCAATTTCTTTCCGCATTGGAAATGAGCAATATAGATTCTCTGTGAAAAATACTCGGGAAAGGTGGACATTCTGACAAGAGTTAAAGCCGCTCCCTAAACTTCGAATCCTGTTTATTTATTTATTTAGATAGTTAATTACTTAGTTAGTTGAAGAACATTAAAAACTGTATGTGACGTATGGGTGAGAAGTATTTTCTGCGTACGTTGTCTTGAGCTCCATAATCCGTTCCCAATATTATAACTATCAATAGTTGAAAGTTGAATAAAAGATAAAACTTAAAATAAATAAACAAAAACAAAAATACTAATAAAATTAAAACTAAAAAATCGCAAGATTTGCAACATTTGAAAAAATAGATATTTTCTATCCTGGATTATAGAAAACAAATTTACATCGGTAAATGATCAGCAGATTTCATTGTCTTGCATTGTTAACAAAATACTCGTAGTTACAGGCCCCACCTCTGCTCCCACCATTACAAGCAAAAGGAGAACTCAACAAAACGGGCGCATAGTAAAGCTACATTTATGCTCACAAGCCAAACAAGAGGCCATTACAGTTTTTGCTGAATGGATAAGGAAAACTGGACAAAAGCTATCCAATGAGCTCTTAGCTTACTCTTGAAGTGTTTTGGAAGCATTACAATCGTTACCAAACATTCGCGAAGCTTTCCTCCTTCCAGCACATAGTTGCGGGTGGGAACCCGTCGGATCCCCGTTCAAGATTGATGCGGATTCAAGTGTTTGGAATGAGCTCTGAACTCCAAGATGTATGAGGTCCCATGCAGCACCATGCCGTGGGGTTTGTTGCTTGCCTGCGGGTTCTCACACTACGTGTATTCACATGTGCATACGACTATCTGTATTATAAACATGGTAAAATTCAGATTTGAGATGTAAATTTACAACGGCTGGACTGTGTCATTACCATGAAAAATGCAGATGTCGAAATTTGTCGGCTCCTATATCTCCGGACCCTGAGAAGAAGATGATAACTCGCGAAAACTGAATTTTACCGGAGAACAACGTATTTATCATCCTACTATTATTTGAATTAATATTGTGGAATAAATAAACATACGATTTACCTTATTTGCTACTAATCAATGGTATTAAATCATTATTGTTGCATGAATGGACTCATCTTGAGCGGAGGGTCTGATTTTACAAAATTTACGTTATGCTCGCAAATACATATGCATCCACTATTTAGGAATAATAAGGAATCGAACTTTTATCTGATTATACTGAAATATACAGAATGTGCGACTAGTCTAGAAAAAATTACTTAACATCTTATTCACAGATATATAATTTATAATATATCATGTGTGCTTTAAAAGCTGATAATTCACTTTTCGACACACAATTTTAATAAGTTTTTGTGATTTTACGGTACGAGAAACGTTATTTACAAATTATATTGACCTGAGGCAAGTTATTGAGGGGGTATCAACTCAAAGATTGTTCCGCACTTCACGCTTTCGAAAGTGACGTGAACTGTACCATCAAGCGTGGTTCATTCATCCACAAATAAATACAAAACAATTATTAATATTAAGAATACCAGGAAAATGTGAAAACGCAATAAAAGTTATGAGAGTAAAACAAACATTCAGACACACAGGATGACATTTTACATGTAACTATTTTACGTCTAACGAAGGGAATGTATGTACTACATTGTTGAGTGATTTCGTCACAAAACTGAATTTCTGGTCTGCTAATAAGACAACCTAGACGCAGTTACCTGCGACAGCGATAACTCGGATTCAATCATGGCGCAGAGGCAAGTAGACTATTCACGAGCGTTAGTTCTGGGTCTCTAAAAAGAGCCGTAACCCAAACGACCAACCGTCCCTTTGGCGCAGTGGATAGCGCGTTGGACTTCTAATCCAAAGGTCGTGGGTTCGATCCCCACAAGGGATGCTGTTTTAATTGCAAACCGTTATTTCCGAAATTCTTGTATTTAGCATACGAGAATTGCTCAGCAGAATAAAGTTGCTCGTACTGGTATCCAAAATAAACAATAGCATTCCTAAAAGTACGATTCACCGAATGACCAATTATCATAACTTGTTATGGGGATATTCATCTCAAAGAGAATACTAATATCATTTTTTTTCTCATTAAATATATTTTTTCTTTAAAAAGAGTAATGGTGTCACATTTCAACCATGGACTTACTGACCACTAAAGTAAAAATAATATAAGGTTATTTCAAGGAAGCAAATTGTAATTCCATTGTGCTAATATAACATAGGAATTAACCATAGAATATTGCAGTAGCTACAGTTTTTTACAAATTGAAAAAATCTACTAAAACACTTATTTGCCAGCTATTTCAGGAAATAAGCACATGTTACAAAGTTCTAAGTAAATTTTATAGTTATGTAACATTAAATATGAGAAAGATTTGAAAGATATGTGAAATTCAAAGAATCATCTCATTTTCTTTGACAAAAAACTACTCCTATTGTTTTCAAAATGGTGTCACTGTTTGATAGAAAGTCTTTCATTATTATGGAAGGTATGAGTGATTTGGGACACTAGAATAATGAAGCTACGAAGGATATGACTCATTTTTTTAAGAAAAATTAAAAATATCAATGTTCATACATCGAAATGGCGTCAACATATTCTGATTTTTCTACCCATTGAATAATACTTGCTGGAATAAGTTTCATTTACTTTAAGATATTGTCATTAAGGAAAATAAAAAAATAGGTTCATTTAGGTAGGTCTTCATAAACGATCTTTCTTTAGACTAGGGACTTCAACCTTTTACACCTTTAGTAACCCCATGAGCTCATGGTTTTCTTGAAGGTACCTCATATTTACGTGGCAGATAACATTTTTATCAAATCTTTTTTCTACTCAAATTCGCAAAATTATTTAAACAGTCAAAATACAAAATAGACTGATCCGGGGAGCCCAGGTTGAAAACCCCTGCTTTGGGCAATTAAAAGTAGTTACAATAAACGAGAACGTTTTCCCCTACCTTACACATGGCGCGAAATTTGAATGGATGTAAGACGATCAAGCTCGACAATCGAAAGAATGTGAATCGGTCCAAGAGAGAAACGTGTCAAGTGTCCCTTTGGCGCAGTGGAAAGCGCGTTGGACTTCTAATCCAAAGGTCGTGGGTTCGAGCCCCACAAGGGATGAATTTTAACACAATAACAATTATTAACATTGAGTCTATGAAATTCCTTCATTTCCCAAGTTACACTATTCCATCAATCGTGTTTGAACTGCGTATATTAAATTATAGCCTCAGGTATACTTCTTCCTGAGACACATAATATTCGCCATCAAAAGCTACAGTGTAAGACTACTCCACACACAAATATGTACAAACATATCTAGAAACAGTATTCCTTCGACAAAATTAAAAGTTAATTAACTGGTTTTTCCATGGAAAATATTATTCTAAATGTGAGATCTTTATTCTTTGTTTTTAGTTGCATCAACGACTAAGGATATTGATTACTACATTATTTATAACAAGGATTATACAACTTTAATTTCATCCATCATAATATTAACAACATGACATACAACTTTATATTGTATGGCATCACATATTGTACAAAATACTTTATATAATTATAAATATCATCATATGTCATTAAGAATATTACAATTTTCACAGAGCTTCATCAATTGGTTCTGATATTCAGTAAATTTTTTTAGTTTCTCAATTAATCTAATAACATTATACATACTGGTCTGACGTTTTATGGTTTGAAAAGACAGAAATGTCGTCTAAACATACTTCATCATGGCGAAATAATAAAACAAACAGGCGATGCAATCAAATGAATGACTCAGTACGTACAAATAGCATGTACAAAATGCATGACATGCATTGAAGAATTAGGTAGTTAAACCTGTAGAACAGGCCTTATACGATAGATTATTTAATATTTTCTCGTTCAACAAAAATTAATCAAGACCACACGATACATTGAACCCCGACCTAATTTTTCTTGCCTAATCAATTAGGATAAAAATTTTCAGGATGTTGAATTTATAATATGATAGATTCCAGCAGTTAAATTTCAGATAACAAAAAAATTAATTTTAAGAAATTACCTAATAATATTTTAATATCAAAACAATATATTTTTATGGAAGAGTAGGTTTAAATAAATTCAATTTCGGTGAATAAGGAGAAGGACGGTAATGTTAACAGTATATTTAACTAATCAAATTTCTGCAAATATTTTGGAATCATACAGCTTTGTAACTCAAGTGTCAAAAGTCTGATGATATCTGGTTGGACAGTGAATATCCATTGCACATAAATTTAAAACCGGTATATTATACTTGCAAAATCATTTTTTTAGTCTAAAGACCATTCTTAGATTTGTGTACAATCAAATCATTTAAATAGCTTATGATTGATATATAATGGTCTCATATGTACTGGACATGATGTAAATCCCATAAAAGAATACAGCTTCATAATATCGTCGAATTCAGTTCATGCACTAACGATGGTTTGATGTTTTTAATTAAAAGCAAACAAAGTGAGTTGTTTTCTCACATTAGAATATTAGTTGAAATAATAAAAATATTAGAAAATATATTGTCCTCCAGTCAAATTAAGGTATTAACAATTATCACAATCGCCAGAAGATTCAAAGAAATAAATTCAAAGAAATTCATAAAATTAAAACATATAATTTTGGAAATTTGTATTTTATGGGATAATGGTACAGACGTTTACCAGACAACAATAAATTAACTGAAATACTACTGTCAAGTAGGTGAGCCCATAATAAAAACTGTTCAAAACACCAAGTTAAGACCAAGCCATGTGTGCCTGTGGCCATGTGTAACTGGAGGGCTCGAGATCGTGTTACAT